>RBNK01000518.1:0-24663 GCA_003990785.1 Endogone sp. FLAS-F59071 | reverse complement strand
AAGCAAGCAAGCAAGCAAGCAAGCAAGCAAGCAAGCAAGCAAGCAAGCAAGCAAGCAAGCAAGCAAGCAAGCAAGCAAGCAAGCAAGCAAGCAAGCAAGCAAGCAAGCAAGCAAGCAAGCAAGCAAACAGAGTAAACAAAGTAAATGAAGCAAATGAAGCAAACGAAGCAAACTAAGCAAACAAAGCAAGCAAGCAAGCAAGCAAGCAAGCAAACAAAGTAAGCAAACAAAGCAAATAAAGAGAGCTTGCAAATGCAAGCTCTTAACTCCCAAAATGCATATATACACAATGCAAAAAAAAAAAAAAAAAAAAGAAGCTTAGAATAATTCATAAAACAAAAATACCTGTACATGAATAGTTAAGAAATAAAACAATTTAATTATGTAAGAATGTAAGATAATGCTATTTATATAATAATGTTATTTCATATAAGATAATGTTATTTTATATAAGATAATGTTATTTTATATAAGATAATATTATTCATATAAGATCATCTTATATGAATAACATTATCTTATATGAATTATATTAATAGGAGCTATTATTTTTGAAGACAGACTATTTTTTTCAGCCATCTACATCATACATATCATCTACATGAAACCTGAAGATGATTTGATAAGAAAATTGATCTGCCTTTAAAAATAATTATCTATATGAATAATATAATCTCTAAAATAGATTAGGTAAATAAATTCAACTCAAAGTATAAAAGGAAAAAAGCCAAATAACTTATTATAGCTATTGTATATAATAGGATCATATCTTCAGAATGAAATTCATTATAAAGCTATTATATTTTTTATATGAGTTTGATTCTATCCTTCAAGATAAGCAGTATAGTAAACTATAAGATATGTTTAGACTATCAGGAATATACTTAGCTAAGCTCATCTGATATTGAAAACCAAGGAGGCAGGCATGCATGACATCATCCAGAATGAGGCTTACACGTCTAGACTGCAAAAGAGACAATGGACGCAGAAGAGCTTATTGATTTTGTTGACGTGTGAAATTGAATTGTTAGAACAAATCTGGCCTCTCGTTATAATTAAACGGCTACCAAACTAAATTCTCTAATGGTGTGTATATACATACGTACATGTACCATAAAATTGCGATTTTATAATAATTTTTATAACAATTGTTATATTATTTGAGAGGGTCGCTAAATGTTAAAACTTACTCTCAACGATTTCAGGAATAGTAAATAATAATGTATCCAACTCAATGAGCATTCTAATAATTAATTAATTATATTTTCAAGGCTGGCAGTTTTTATTTATTTAATATTATTTATATTAGTGCCCGTTTATTCTGCGCAATTTAAGGCATCGTTTCGATCGCTAATCAAAGATTTTAACATTCGGTGCAAATTGCGAGTAGCGTAGTGCAAATCCACGGATATCATAACTCATCCTAACATTGAAGTTGCCACGCTTCTCATTTGTATTTTTTTTTTTATTTTTTTTTTTTATTTTTTTATTTTTTTTGCTAACTTACATTTCCTGAGGTGTCACAACACCATTCTATGATTTATTCAGGAGCACTATCTGCCAGTGTGAGTCATCAACATCTCATTGCCTTCATTTACGTAACAATGCAAAAGCGCCCACCTACTCTATATGTGCAATGATTCACAAATTGCATATAAGTATTAATAATATATATTCTATACTCATGTTATGACAAATGTGTGATGTAGGTGTGAAAACTAAATACAGTGAAATTTATTTGTCAGTGATCACCGGTACTATGCTGAGTTTCTTAACGTAGTCGAAGATTAAAAAGTTGAGGGCGCCGAAGGTGTTCTAAGACAGATAAAATGGAATAAATGGGAATATTAGTCAAATTTCAGAAAGGAGTGGATATGGCTATCGTTAGTGAACAATGCGCAAATCCTTGTAACCGGAAGAGCCCTCAAAATTCATCCATTTAGTGAACGACTGCGTGTCCAATCTAGAGCAATTCCTGCCTTTGTAGATTCTACACACGCACAAAATCCTCGTGCAAAACCACACTTTTCCAACCTTCCAAATCAAGAAACATAAAATTGTACTCACCGAAGTCCACATCCTCACATTCAACCCCTTAAAGAACCCTCTCCACCCTTCTTCCCTCATCACTTCTCTCACGACAGGCCACCATTTAATATTGGGTTCAACCGTCCCGCCGCCCGCCAATATGACTGTGCGTGAAGTCTGTATTCTCGTTTTGACGAGATCGAACGGTGCGCACGCCAGACAAGCTGTGAAGCTAGCCGCGAACCCAGCCGCGAGCGACACACGCAGGAACCTGCCATCGCCCGGCGGGGGCATGCTGTCAGTGGCGGCGGGGCCGAAAAAAAACCACCGCGCGCGCTGGTCGCGCTCAACCTCAGCGAGGATGAACTGTTTACTGGACTCGTAGATGGAGTAGTAGACCGCGCAAAAGGGCAGAGCGGTAAGGAGAGAGGCTACGTAGCCGCGGAAGAGGAAGCGGCGTACGCCGCCCTCATCACGGATGCGTTGAAGCATTGTGGGGTTGGGAGCATTGTAGATTGAGGGGATAACGAGCGAGGGCGGTGGGGAGGGCGTGAATGCAGCAGAGGCGATGGATGTGGTAGTTGTCGTGTGCAGGCCGCGCCCGGTCGATATACCTTGTGCAGATACGCCAAGCGTGTTTACCGTTACTGGAGACGTCGAAGACGATATCGCGGCAGCAGTAGCCATACTCTTTGCCGCGGCCTTCTTGTATTCCATGTCGACAGTCAATTGCTGACTGACAACATCGAATGGCACCATCAGGGACACGGTGATCAACGCTGAGATTGATCCAAGCACCGCGCTTACCACTTTGTCGTTCGTCAGTAGCTCCGGATAAACCCCTCTATTCTTGTTGACCCACACGCGCATCCAGTCATATGCACCGAACTGGATCAGCTTGGCCGCGGTGCTGGCAGTGGTGAAGCTGACGGCGCCCTGGAACAGGGATGCGACACCGCCAGCGCGGAGACGCTGGCGAATGACCTCAAATACGCGGTCCGAGACGGCCTCAGAGAAGTGAGCCTGCTGGAGGACGCGTACAGTGCGGAGGGGATAGAAGATAAAAACGGGGGCGCAGTTGAAGAGAGCACCATAAAAGTAATAGCGCCGGAAATCAATGGCGTGGCCCGGGGGAACAGAAGCAGGGTCGCGGCTCATGATGAATGGAGTGGTGGTATGGTTGGAAAGGAATGTGTAGATGTGGTGGTGATTCTTTGGCCTTAGCAAAGTACTGAAAGTATGCCGTCAAACTGTAGCTTTGCTTCTCTCTCCGACGCACGGAGTCGGGAAATTTGGGAAGCGGAGAGAGATGGACAAGGGGGAGCGGAAGGAGAGGGGGGAGGAGAGTCGTAAAGAGAAGGGAGGGAATTGGGAAGGAGGAGGGTCGAAAGAGAGAAGGACGGTCGGAGGGAAGATCGGAAAGAGAAGGGAGTCCGATAACGAAAGAAAAGCGGACCGGACGGTACGCCTCTATGGACCGGACCGTCCCATTCGGAGCCTTACCCGTGGTGGGGTCGGGTCAAAACCCCGGATCGACCCGACCCATTCGGAGCACTACTTGTAGGTCTGAAATCACTGCATCATGTTAACCCAGGACAACTGCGGGACCTTCGATGCAGGGTTCTTTGCAACATGGGCAGCCAGCTCTTCAAATGCTTTCTTCTTAGTTGGATTCTCGGTGCTCCCGACCTTGGTTTTCTTTCTCCCGTCCAGGAGACGATTCGCATTGTCATCCATCTCCAGCCATTCAATGATATATTGATAGTCCATGTCCACAAAATGGATGGTTGTTGTGTCTGAAAAAGGTTTTACTGGAATTGAGCGCCATGGTGCGATGGAAAAATGTGTTTTGTTGTTGTGGGGTTGAGAGCGATGGAAAAATGCGTGAGGTTGAGAGCGAAGGAAAATGCGTTTTGTTGTTGTGGGTTAAGATTAGTGACTTGACGAAGACATCAGAAAATAGTTGGTGCAGGATTGATTAAAGGAGACCCGTTCACCAATCAACTTTTTCAAACAGACAAGAGAAGAAAAAAAAAGTAACTTCTTTGTATTATTGCGCCTTACATAAACTCTTTTATTATTATATGGGGCGTACTGCAACAAAACCAGACAAAGTGAACATACGACGTCGCTCGAAGATTTTTATTTTGCTCGTAACTTTTATCCACTGAGAGAGGAAAATTTTTTGACGCGAGTTCGCTGGGAGCCATTCGAAAGTAAAAATGTGCCATGTCTGATCGAAACTCAGGTTTGTCGGAGCTCGCTCGACTCCTTTCTGATGAACGATCTCTGTCGCGGGATGCTCGGCGTGGATTTCTGGTTCGTCGAATAATGGCGAAGTCGGCGGTGAAGTCGACTCGCGGCTATTTCGGAGCTCAGAAAAGTGATCAAAAAGGAGAAGCCTAACTTTAACGACAGACGCGAACAAGCTCACGCTCTGGAAGGTCTCTATTCCCGTCGGTGATGACACTGACGCCGTTCTTACCGGCCTTGTGCTCGAAAATAACGACGAGAAAGGTGTTCGAGAGCTGAAGTTCCCTACAGTTAACATCGTTAACGCCTTTGAAGTTCATTCCAAAGAATTCGTTCCGGATAACCTTCATGTGATCGTCCAGCCACCCGTCACCGGTTAGTAATACAACAATAACACTGCTTTCATCGCCGCTATTTCGTTTCTTGCCACTCGCTCCAAATTCTCCAAAACTAAGATCATGTCATATTTATTACAATTGCCTCTCATTGTCGATAACTCACTTTTATTTAATCATATCATCCAACTTATGTATATCCATCTACCATCAATCCAATCGGTCCATCTTTTCAACGATCTATCCATTCATCCGTCGGTCTATCCATTGGTTCATCCATTTATCGGTCCATCCATCCATCCGTCCACATCCATATATTCATCAAACATCCGTCCGGCCTCGCTCGCTTCCATCGATCCATCCTTCCATCCATTCATCCATCCATCCATCCGCTGGACTCTCCGTCTACCTTACCACTCGCTCGTTCTTCCTCTCATCTGTCCATTCACTTCGTCATCTCCATCCGCCGTTCATCCGCCGTCCATCCGCCAACCATCCGTACGTCCTTCTGTCCATCCATTCATCTGCCTGTCTGTCTGGCCCCGATCATTTCAGGTAATCTTTTTATCTTCTCTATCTCGTTTTTGGACTATATTCTCTGTAAAAAAAAGTCTAGAATGTATAAAGGTATAAAGGGTAATGTAAACCTTTCGTAAAACTTACATATCCATCCCGCCTCGCTCGCTTCTGCCAATCCATCCATCCAATACCTCATCCCATCCTCATTCAAATTCTATTTATCTCTACAACGTTGCTCCCATTCCTACTCTATTATCGTATCCACCCATCGGATTCATCCGTCCAATATTATACCCGCTCACGTGATCGTCACGTCACCTCAATTTCACCGATCACGTGATTACTTTTCCTTTTATTCGATCACTCAACCATCTGTCCTCAAACAAAAATCCGCCAATACATTCATCCATTCGTCCATCTGCTGTTCATCCGTCAACTAACTTTTACTTTTATCTTGAATATATAATTATATTAAATATCAACTACATATTTGTTCTAATATTTAGTATGGAATACAACTGGAGCTGGTAAATTAATAATCAGATTTGTAATTTATTGTTCTATTATAGTAATATGAGTCAACACTATGACACCATCCATATTACCTGCTATTTCTTTATCTATTTCTAACTTTTATTATTTCTTTCCCATTATCTATCTATCTATCTTTGTACAGCTAGTAAGTTATAGTTTAATATGATAGAATGAGAAGAGAATATGCAAAGAGCTTCATATTATGATTTTTTTTCTTATTCATCTCATACATTTATTTCTTTGAACATTTATCTAATACTATTCTCTTCTCTTTCTTACCCCTTTATCATCTCTTTATCAATTCATTCAATATTATTTGCTTTTTCATCTATTAATACTTTAATATTCACTTTATTATTCATATCTCTTTTTCTTCTCAGTGAAGCCTAAGCTATTATCATCAACCAAAAAAAGACCAAGATATCCTGAGGAAACTAATGAAGAGCTATTAATAATCAAAAAACTTGACTAAAATATCTTAAGGAAACTGATAAAGACTCTAATAGTTTCATAGTATTGTCTGAAAAGCATATTAAGATTGTAGTTGATTATATAAACAAATACCCTGCTGGTCTTTTATGAAGTCCCCTATACACTGGCAAAAGTTCATTTAGCAAGAAGCTCTATGATCATTTTTTGAATCTCAATGAAGATGCTATCTATATTTCTTTTATAGACTTGGTTGGGACAAAAGTATACTATAATAAGGACTTATTTGATGCATATTGAGAGGAAAGAACTGGTAGAACCTGGATGGATATCTTCAAGTACAAGATACCTACAAAGGTTATTATTGATAAAGTACAGGTGATCTATGGGAACTGTGCTCTATTCTTTTGAAGTAAGATAAAAGAGCTTAAATCAAACTCTAAGCTCAACATCAACCTTAGTATGCTCTTGGTGGTTACCTACAATTTGGCTCTTAAGCTAACTACAATACTAATAGCATTTCACTACCCTCTTGGGCTGGATGTTCTATGCCTTACTGAAACTGAATTTGAGGAACTTGTGAAGAAGTATATTCAAAAGAGACAAGCTTAGTATGAGAGTTTGAAGTTTGAAATCCCAGTAAAAGTAAGGAAAGTAATCTATAACTCTACTTATGTATATGCTGGCATATGTTGAAGTACTTTGACATGTTTGTGTTAAAGGTTTGTAAATAGTGCTCCAGTCAAGAACATGCTTCAGTATCTTATATCATCAAATTTTCTTTATTGCATATTATATATATATACTTTAAACTAGGTGGATGAGTGGGAACCAATGATAGAAGAAGCCAATTTTCTCCAATATGCACTATGCAGCTGTAACTCCAATTCATTCTTTAACTTCTCTTATGATGATAAAAAAATTGTTTAAAATTTTCTTAAAGTTGGTATCATTACTGAGAACCTTGAATACATATTACAGTTTACAGCCTCTATCATATGGATTATCATAAGCTAGTAGTTGTTCAATCCACCCACCAATTTGCTAAGAACATCTTCAGAGACATTTGATGAATTCTTAATATATAGCATTGAATATATATCTCTGTCCACTTTATGTAATTCTTTTAGAAAAGGAGTTACTGGTCACCTGCTTAAAAGAACATGGCAAATGGAATAGTATAGAGCTGCCAGGTCAGCAGTTTTAGAAAATACCTTTCTTAGTCCTAATATTGGTAATGTTTTTGATTTAAAAGGATTTCTGGACTTTTATATTAATAGAGACCTCTCTTGGGGAGTTGAGCTGATACATAAAGACAGTGATCTAAAAGAACACTATCAGTGGTTTGAACAAGATGGCATATACTCTAATATCCCAATGGAGAAATGGGTAATCATTGATTTCTATATAGCATTATTCCAAAGTTGTCTGTGGAATATGCCCTAACTTCTGATATATCCTTTATCAAGATGATTACAAAACTATTACCATTTTCCACAAAGATTGTAAATCATGTAAACTCATGTTGGTTGGTGATGACTTTGCAAAATAAAGTTAGAACATTTTGTGATAATATTAATTTTAATTATAGTGTGACGGCCGACCCCCAACTTGACTGATTTTTACGAATTTTGTACTATGCTCGATTTAGGAGTTACCGTAACATCCTGTACCCTTCTATTTTTGGTTAGTGTCGTTTTTAGCGAGCGATCTCGCCACCAGCGACGAACGTAGTTTTTAGCGACCGATCTCATTTTTATCGACGAAATATTATTCGCAGTTATCGAGTCATACTTGTAGCGAAGTCTTTATTATTTTGTTCATTCTTAATCCTTCAATTTTATATAAATACCCCCTCTATTTCTATCTAAATAAATCAGTTTGCACAGAGTCTTGGAATATCTCAATATCAGTCATAGTAAAGCCTGAAGAGCACAGCACAAAGCTGTAGTAAGGATACGCAAAGGGAGATATCGCGTCCATAATTCTGAGCATTCTCACTTGGTACATACGAACGAACGAACGACCAGTTTTTAGTACATTTGCCACATCTTGGTGCCGACTGGCAGGAGCTTTATCAAGTAAGCTCGAAGGCTGAAAATGACCAAAGCTCATGTCCTCATTCAAGCAGGACCGAACTGTTATGACCAAACTGTTATGACCGAACTGTTATGACCATGGACTCATTAAATTGATGCTCTGCACGAAACAAAACGAAACAACCCGACGCTACAAACGGACTACCTCGAAAAGCGCAACTGGCACGCACTATAGGAAAACGCCACTAGGAAAACGCTACTAGGAAAATGCCACTAGGAAACGCCAAGGCATGCATTGAAGATGCAGGTTCGAATCACTGGCTCGACCAGGTTCCACCCAAGATAAGACCTATACGAACCGAACTGAATAGACCAAACCGAACGAAGGAGAATGGAGAAATCGAACAGGAAATTGATAAATTATAACTACCCCAAAGCCAGCGCACCCTGGTATGCACTATAGGAAATGACCAAAAGGACCACCGACACTTGCCCTAGAGAAAGAATAAAATGATCACAGCAACTCGGAGAAGAATCGAATCGTTGACTGAAGAGATTTCTTTATTGCCGAATCAGCTTTTGATCAACATACATGGAAGAAGACAGAGCGAAACTATTTATTCGATTGACTGACCTGATCGATCGACCTGATCAACTGACCTGATCGACCGACCTGATCAACCTCTGGAAATTCCTCTTCCTCATCGATATCAGATAGAATCATAGGAGAAAAATAATCAAAAGAATCAATATCAGAATCAGACTCCGAAGCTGGCTCAGGACTTCTCTCATCATCAACCTTAGTATCAGAGCATCTCTCAGAAGTTGTTGAATCTGTGAACAATTTATAAAATATAGTAAAAACATAGAACAAGAAAATTGTTAGTAAATGAAAATACTTCAGGAAGATCCCGCAGACTATAGTACTTACCCTGGATAGGATATTGCGTCGCATCAATATCAAAGCCCTCGTTGAGCAGCTGAGTTGCTACCCCATCATCGTCATCGTCAGAATACTGGCTAGAAGCCTTAGCCACAGGAAACCCCTACCACCGACTAGGACCATATTCTTCATCATCGTCATCATTTTCGATAGCGCTGATGACTAAGATGTTGGACTGATCTGCATCCACATCCGCATCCGCATCCGAAGGACTCAGTATTGGACTGCTAAAGATTGAAGAAATTACAATGCCATGCATTATCGATACAGGCGCTGGAGGATGCATTATCAGCAAGACAATGCTCGACCGACTTGGGTGGCAAATCGAAGAGGCCACAACCATGACAATCGTAGTAGCTGACGGACATGTTGCAACACCACTCGGCAAGGTGCACGAATTACCAATCCGCTTTGGTAAACTTATCATTCCAGTATCAGCAATAGTAGTCGACACCACATCCTACGACCTGGTCATCGGAAACAACTGGTTAAAGAAAGTACGGGCAGTAATCGACCTCGGCGCATGCAAAATGCGAATTACATAGAAAGGATGACGTTATGAAATACCTGTCGACTTAGAAAGAGGAGTTCGCCCGCAAATGATAGAAAGTGATAATGAGGACGAACAGAAAGAATTCTTCATGATGCAGATTGTACGAACCAATCAGAAGGCCAAACTTTTAGAGCGAAAAAGTGAACAAGCCGCAGGATTCGATCTATCTACTGTCAAAGACATCGAATTGCAACCGGAAGAATCATGCATAGTCGGGACAGGAATCGCCGCGAAAATACCTCAAGGACATTACGGCCAAATTAAACCAAGAAGTTCCTTAGCAGCTGTCGGAATTACGATTGATGCAGGAGTTATCGACGCAGATTACACAGGCGAAATCAAGATTGTAGTTGTCAACCGACATCGATTTAACATAGCCAAACTCTACGGAGGAGATCGAATTGCGCAGTTGATAATCATACCCATCTGGACAGGCAAGGCCGTAGAAGTAACCAATCTCGAAGAAACGACCAGAGGAGACAGAGGGTTTGGATCTACTGGAATAAATATCGTGAAAATCGTAACGGAACTCAAGCACGCACCCAAGACAGCAAACAAGAAGGCATACACTTTCGGAGAACAGCTCGGCGAGAAAGAAAAGAAGGAGTTGCAAGAACTTATCGACGAGTACTCTGACATATTCGCGACAACCTTCGAAGAAATCAATCTAAAACCACCAAAGCATTTTCATCACATCAACGTCCAAGGGCACCCCCCGATCAAATGCGCACCGTACCGAACACCACCAGCATATATTGAATGGCAACAAAAAGAAATTGACGATATGGTCAAGGGAGGAATGGCCGCTGAAACAGACAGCCCATGGGGATTTCCAAACATCATCATGCCGAAGAAAGGATTAGAAGCAGGAACTTTTGCTCCAAGAATGTGTACCGACTTTAGGAAACTAAACGACATCACTAAAGGAGACGCCTTCCCGATACCAAGAATCGACAATACTTTCTCAAAGATACCAGTTCGTGCAAGCCTCTACACAACTCTCGATATGACCAGTGGATATTACCAGATGGGACTTGATGAAGAATCGCAAGAGATCGCTTCCTTCGTAACCCCACAAGGCCATTGGAAATATCTACGAATGCCGTTCAGACTCAAGAATGCCCCAGCAAGTTTTCAGAAAATGATGACCAAAATATTCGGAGACCTCGTCGGAAAAACGTTATTGGTTTATATTGACGATATTACGATATTCACGGTAACATTCCCGGACCACATCAAGGCGTTATGCGAGGTATTCAACCGAATGAGAACTGAAGGCCTTTATTTGAAACCAAAGAAGTGTACATTCACTGTGGAAAAAGTTACGATGCTTGGACATATCATCGACAAAGAAGGAATCCGAACCGATCCAGCCAAAGTGGAAGCCGTTACCAAGTTCAAGAAACCTACCAACTGAACAGAGATGCGCGCCTTTCTGGGACTAGCCTCATACTACCGACGGTACATACGCAATTTCGCAAGCTTAGCCGAACCACTGTACGCAACCCTTACAAAAAGCTACAACTGGGCGGAAATCGACGAAGAACAAAACGAACTCGAACAAGAAGCACTCAACGCATTAAAGAAGGCTCTGGCAACCGCGCCCGTACTGGCGAAACCAAATTGGACGAAGCTTTTCAAGCTTTATACCGACACAAGTGCAATAGGAGTAGGAGCAATTCTCTCGCAAGACGATACCAAAGGCTTAGAATGAGTAATTTGTTACGCAAGCAGAGGAACACGCGGCGCAGAAAAGAATTACGAATCAACCAAACTGGAGTGCCTCGCGGTCGTATGGGCAGTCAAGTGGTTCAGATATTACCTCATTGGACGACACTTCGAAGTCATCACGGACCATTCGGCACTTAAATGGTTGTTCAACAGACCCGATCCAAGTGGAATGTACGCACGGTGGATCATGACACTTCAAGAGTACGACTTCACGGTAAAGTTCAGAAAAGGAAAGACAAATCAAAACGCCGACGCACTTAGCAGAATGCTATTATTGGATGCCCAAGGCGGGGCGCAGCAATGAACGCAACACTGTACTATGATTTGGTGATTTGGTTGACAAGGAGGGAAATTAGGGAAGACATGGAGGATTGGACGAAGAACATTTTATTAACCACCGGCAGACAGTACGAAATTCAGGACAATTTATTATATTGAAAAAAGGAGGGACGCATTATTCCAGTAATTCAGGAGAAGGACGTATCAAACATTTTATCATTAGCACATAATCACCCGTTATCTGGACACGTAGGCCAGGACAATACCTTATATCGACTCAGGAATTCGGCGTGGTGGCCTGGAATGCAAGACGACGTAACCAACTTTGTATGAAATTGCAACACATGCCAAAAACGAGCAAGAGCGAAAGACACGCCCCAAGCCGCTTCTACAACCATCAAGGCTGAGCCATTTTCACACATTGGAATAGACGTCATGGGACCCATGCCAGTAACATTAACGGGAAAAAGATATATTATTCTAGTAGTAGATTTCTTTACAAAATATCTGGAGGCGATAGCAGTTGAAGATGCAGATGCGCAGACAGTGGCCAAATTCTTGCATACCGACATTATCTGCCGACATGGAGTACCAAAGGAAATAACCAGCGACCGAGGCACGGAATTTCTGAATGAATTAATTAGGGAACTCGAACGGACCTACCATATCAAGCACATCCGAACGACGTCATACCACCCACAGGGAAATGGTCAAACCGAACGTACCAACCAGACGGTCAAGAACATCTTAGCAAAGATTATTGATCAAGAAGCAACATGGGACCATTATCTTGATAGCGCTCTTTTTGTGGTTCGAACTATTCGCCAAGCATCAACAAAGTTCAGCCCCTTCGAGCTTGTGTATGGGAGACTCCCAAACCGAGAATTCCACCACCCCGAAAAGGACAATGGAACGTATGATGATCGTTTGTGGGCTTACGTCGCACGAGACATCAGCAGGCTACAATTAATCCGAAAGAAGGCATCCGTGTTCATCAACAAGGTGCAGGAAAGACAACGGACGAACCAAAACAAGAGGGCAAATGCAACCCCCTTGCATATCGGAGATCAAGTCCTCGTATACCGAAACATAGTGGAATCGTCATGGTCGGCTAAATTACAACCGAAGTGGGAAGGACCATACTACATACAGGCTATAAAAGAAAGCACAATTTGGCTCAGGAGACTTAACGGTTCCATTCTCCCCACCCCTGTCCACTGGAGCAAAATCAAAATATACCATGCCGAACAGACGCAACCACAGAAAGGACATAGAAAAAGCAATCAAGGAGGCCCTGATGAGGGAGCCGGACTCGATCGATCTAGTTCCCCTGGACAAAGAGGAAGACCCCGAAAAACTCCTCATCCTGATGCGACAGTATCATGAATGGCTATGTAATCAAAGCCGAGTTACCGACGTTACAATCAGGTTCCATCAAGGGTGTGCTTGCTACCTTCGACGTCGTTTACAGAAACAAGAGATGCCATTGTCAAAATTCGAAAAAGATATAGCCGACAGGACCTACGCGCTCTTTCTCGGATATGAATGGGTTTTATCCAGGTTCTATGGAAAAACCATTGACATCGTCAAACTTACATATGCGGAGATTGCTCAAATCCGACAGGCCATCGAAAATGAAATTACTATGCTCTTATCTAGTCTCGAGGACGAGACATTCCCAGTTGAGCCCCCAGATGTGACGGCCGACCCCCAACTTGACTGATTTTTACGAATTTTGTACTATGCTCGATTTAGGAGTTACTGTAACATCCTGTACCCTTCTATTTTTGGTTAGTGTCATTTTTAGCGAGCGATCTCGCCACCAGCGACGAACGTAGTTTTTAGCGACCGATCTCATTTTTATCGATGAAATATTATTCGCAGTTATCGAGTCATACTTGTAGTGAAGTCTTTATTATTTTGTTCATTCTTAATCCTTCAATTTTGTATAAATACCCCCTCTATTTCTATCTAAATAAATCAGTTTGCACAGAGTCTTGGAATATCTCAATATCAGTCGTAGTAAAGCCTGAAGAGCACAGCACAAAGCTGTAGTAAGGATACGCAAAGGGAGATATCGCGTCCATAATTCTGAGCATTCTCACTTGGTACATACGAACGAACGAACGACCAGTTTTTAGTACATTTGCCACAATAGTTATATGATTTATACAATATTATAACTTTCAGTATTATTTGATTTATAGTATTGTTATAAATTATAATATTGCCCTGATCTGATATATTATTCTGTTATTAAATAATATTATAATCTGACATTATTTTACTATTATATCTTAACTAATCAATTTATATTTTATTTAGCTAAGTTAATCAAAAATTTGAATAGTAATTAGAATAGCTGTTTATATAGCACTTTGTAATTTCTTATAAATATTTTGCTTATAATTAACAATAAAATTTAGACTGTAAGTTAAGAAAGCTTATAACAGATAACTCAAAGAATATTAAAGCTTTATTTAAGAAGTAAGTAATAAAGATAGTTTTCAGATTTTAATAGATATATATTTATTCAATTAATAATAGATATATATTTATTCAATTGATTGTACTTATTTTTACTAGCTAATACTTAGATATATATTAAGAAACTATTTTCAGTTTATAGTCTATGACTAGCATCTATGCTTATAGGCTGTTTGCAGGCTGTTTGCAGGCTATTTGCAGGCTGTTTGCAGACTGTTCTAGCTAGTTCATAGTTTGTAATATTGTTCTAAAGATGTTCAAGGTTTGTGATATTATTTTAGTAAAGTTTTAGGGTAGTTTATGGCTGTTCCTCAATAATAGTTCATAGTCTGTGACTAGTATCTGTATCCGTAGCTATTTTGTTCATAGCTCTTAGTAAAATAGTTTATAGCTCTTAGTAAAATAGTTTATGAATTAATTAACCATTTTTCTGATATATACCTTTCTTAAGATACTATCATATAACCTGCTAAGATCTCTAAAATGTATTTTTTACACTTGCTTAAATCTAAGTATTTTGTTATTAATATATTTTAATTCATGATATTATATATTTCTTATAGCAAATAATGTACTGTAGAGATAAAGATCTCAATCTCTTATATAGTTTTATATAAGTTTTACTATTGTATTTTTGATTATCTAATTGTTTCTTTCTATCAATCTATTCCCTTAAGAATGATATACTATTGTTATAATATGCTTGATTTAGAACTACTAAGTAAGAATACTAATTAATTCATTATTAAATTCTATCTTCTAATTTGAAGTCAGCTGCTATAGAATTCTATATTAATATATAATATCTTTATATATAAAAGGTATAATTATCAAGATATCTGCAAAAGCTATAGCTTATACTTTTAGCTACTTAATTAAGTAATCTACTGCTATAATAATATAATGTTTTTTTCTTAATATTCTAAACAAAGGTCTAATAATATCAATTTCTATATAGTTAAAGACTGTTATAGATAGTATAGATTCTAGAAATTTAACTTTTTTTTTTTCTCCTTTTCTAATAAATGTTATTTTAATATATTGTGATAAATGTACTAAAAACCGGTCATTCATTCATTCTTCATTCTTTGAGAATGCTCAGAGTGTCAGATACAATATCTCCCTTTGCATATCCTTACTACAGCTTTATACTGTACTCTTTAAGCTTTACTATAACTGATATTGAGATATTCTAAGACTCTGTGCAAACTGATTTATTTAGATAGAAATAGAGGGGGTATTTATACAAATTGAAAGACTAAAGAATAACTAATAAAGACTTTGCTATAAAAATACAATCCAATCATTGCAAAGAATACATAATGACTCTGGTGGTGGCATTTTGCAGAAATAAAAGTCATCAAGCAGAAATAAAAGTTGTCAAGCAGAAATAAAAGTTGTCAAGCAGAAATAAAAGTTGTCAATGACTAAAAATGGAAGAGGACAGAATGTTATGGTAACTCCTAAATCAAGTATAGTATGAAATTCATGAAAATCAGTTAAGTCAGGGGTCAGCTGTCATAATATTATTGTATATTCTGATATATTATCTAGAAAGGGGATATAGGAGGGTTTCTCTAAAATCACCTATAAAGAAGTATCTGATAATACTAATCTTTACTATAATTAGAAATTTCTAAGTATATTATAAGGTTTCTAAGATATTGTAGTAAATACCTTTCTGAGACTAAGAACTAGACTTAAATAAAGAATATACTCAAATGTCAGTAGATACAAATATTAGGGAATATCTAAGTGGATTAGAGTATATAGCTTAGTAATAAGAGGATTTTGTAAATATTTGAAGTAGCAATTTGAAGATATATAATGGTGATGGATGAGGGAAGCTTTTTAGAACTAAAGTTATACTTTATCAAACTTAGAGTCCTAGACTCTTATTCTCTTTATCTTTTCTTAAGTTTCTTTAGCTCTAAGCTATCTGAACTAATTTATTCTTTAAGCAAAGAGTAGGGGTATTTATATAAAATAACTATTAGGTAAATTTACTAACTATATCAATAATGATAAAAATAAATGAATTAGGAGTTGTGAGTTATCTTGATGACTATCTAAATAGAATATTCTACTAAGTATAAGATAGATTGAGGTATTTATGATTGGTGCAAGAATTACAAGATTATTTTCTATATTAATTATTCTCATAATCTGAATCTTCCTATATATCTGGTCTTCTATGGGTTAATATGACTTTAAGGATCATCTGATAGACTTGAGCATCTGATGGTAAATTAATGAGTCGGACATTTCCAGAAGGAAAATGTTTGATTACTTGGGCCATTGTTTAAATATATAAAAGATCTTCCTTCAATGTTTCACTATCTTTCTTGTGAATCCTGTCTTATCAGCCAACTCTTCTCATGTGAAACTCCCATCACTATACTATATTTGTATGTACCAATGCCTGAAGAAGGCATCTCCCTTTTAATAGGTCATGGCCAGATGATATTGATCTTATATTTGGTTAATTAGGAGGTTGTTTTGTATTGCTATATTGATGATAACTAAGGGGTCAAACCCTTGAAAGTAATTCCTAATCTTCTAGACTAGTTTGTCATCCTTCAGATTGCTCACAGCTGTCATAAGATCTTTGAGGCTTTTTATAGTATTCCTCCTTAATAGCTTGGGTCTATTCTCTGGTATAGTAGGCTTTCTTTCTAATTGTGATCTGGACATCTGATGAGTCACTATCTGATGGGTCTAGTGACTCCTGTCGAATATAAAGAGATAGAGTCCTGGGGTTCTTCTTGTATTATCATATAGTGAAGCATTTTTGGTAATTAGATAGGTTTCTAATAGTAGGCTATGCAGTTGGATAAGGGTGATATTTATAATATTTCTCCTTTATATTTTGACTCCTGATCATCTTTTTATTATTCTGATATAGTATAAGCTCCTAAGTGATTGTCTCATCTTTTAATTATCTTATCTCTTTAATAATTATATTATCTACCTCTAGATCTATTCTGATTTGGATACCTGGTTTCAGAGATGAGAATCAGAGATGAATTCTCTATTATATTATAAATTTGGCTATTCTATTTTTAGGCATCACATCTTGGTCTGCTTGAAGAAAGTTTGATCCCAAACTTTAAGACTGCTGATATTTCTGAGACTCATGATACTTCTTGAGGTAATTCTGATAAACTGAGTTTGATAGTAAGGCTCCTATAAGCTTCTTTAACTTGTAAGTAGTCTTGTGAATATCTCCTTCCCAATACAGTTCTAATTTTGTTGACCAAGAGGCTTTGATGATATTTTAATATAGAAGAACTTTATCACCAATATACAAAAATGTAATCTTATGTGCTTTATCATAATTCTTCTTTTGTCTTTCCTGTATCTTGATTATAAAATCCTTAGTCTTGAGTTAAATCTAGGTTAACTGTTTGATCTCCTAATTAATTCTATAATTTATTAAACCTTGTTCATTAGATGTATTACTTAGAACTTGCTATAATAGTCCTTAGGCTTCTCCTTTATAAGTGAGCTAGAACAAAGAGAGTTCTATAGTCCTGGTTATATATGTCCTTATAGTAAATAATATACTGTGAAGATAAAGATCCTAATCTTCTATATAGTCTTATACAAGTTTTGCAATTATGTTTTTGATCATTTGATTATTTCTTTTTACTAACCTATTCCTTTGAGGGTAATATACTGTTATTATAATATACTTGATTTGGAACTGCTGAGTAAGTGTGCTGATTAATTTATTAATAAATTCTATCCTCTGATCTGAAGTCAGCTGCTGTGAAATTCTATATTAACAGATAATATCTATATATAAAAGATATAATCATTAAAGTATCTATAAGAGCTATAGCTTGGACTTCTAGCTACTTGGTTAGGTAATCTACTGTTATAATGATGTAATGGTTTCCTTTTAATATTCTGAGTAGAGATCTGATTATATCAATCTCTATATGGTTAAAGGCTGTTATAGGTAGTATAGATTCTAGAGGTTGACTTTCTTTTCTTTTCTTTTTTTCTGATAAATATTACACTGTTTGATATGTTGTTATATATTCTGATATTGTGATAGAACATTTTGTGATAACATATAATTTGATTATGTGAGATCACAGTCATGTGACCTATAATAACACTGAGACTTGAAGTGTTATTGAGATCTGAAGTGTTATTGAGATCTGCAATTATATTATAATCTAAAATAGTATTTCGATCTGATATATTATTTTGCTACCCAATTATATTATAATCTGATATATCATTTTATTATATCTTAGCCAATCAATTTGTACCTTATATTTAGCCAAGCCAATCAGAAACTCAAGTAGTAACTTGGGTAGCTGCCTGTATAGCACTTTGTAATTTCTTATAAATACCCTGCTCACAATTATCAATAAAAATTCGGACTGCAACAAGCTAAGGAAGCTTACAACAGACAACCCAAGGGATATTGAAAGCCTTACTCAAGGAGTAAGCAATTGAGATAGTTTCGAGATTCTAACAGATACACTTTATTTAATCGATCATACTTAAATCTTGCTAGTTAACACTTATATCAACACATTACCCTTCTTAAGATGCTACCGCATAACCCACTAAGACCCCTAAAAACATATTTTCTACACCTGCTCAACTTCGAGTATTTCATTATTAATATATTTTAGTCCATCACAATTGGTACCAACTGGTAGGAAATCACTTGATATCTCGACTAATTTGTTACATATTGCGTAACCGAACTTGCCGAAACCCATAGTGGAAGACAAAAGCAAGAACAGTACTACTACTATCACTACTCGTATTACTATAACTACCTAGAAGAAGACTCTAAGAGGACGAAGAAACTATAGCAGACAGATTACCTACCTTCTACAGATATACTAAGGAATATGTTTGAGAATTTCTGGATGATTTGGAGAGCTACTTCGCAGCCAAAGAAACAGCCAGCACTTAATGGATCCCTATCCTGGCCACCCAACTGAGAGGACCTGTGAGAGAAACATACTGTATAGCCTTAATAGATACAGCAGTCACTGGGCTAAGAGGATTACTCCTTGCAGCTATCACAGCAGTAGGAAATGGAGCCACAGCTATAGTAATAGTTACCACTCATTGGGAAACTACAAGAGTCTGGTTAGAAGAAAAGTATTTTACTGAACAGAAGTAAAAGTTAATCAAAGAATAACTATTCAACATGAAGATGTCAATCAACCAGTGCTCAGAAGACTGAGTCACTACTATTGATCAGTATATGCAACTCTATAGAGAAACCAGCCTGGTTGTGCAAGAAATAGTGTTTATGAATGACTTACTTACAGATCTCTAATGCTATATCAAGAGGTTTGGTCCCCACAGAATGGACAAGAAAGTCAGAATGGCACAGGTCTTTTGAAACACTGAAGCAGGATATTCGGCATCCTTATACAATAAGTTACTACAAGACTTACATAGGAAATTCAGCACTGGAATACCTGTGGTTCAAATGGTATCTGCAACAGCTGAACCACCCGAGGAGGATACCATTAAACCAACAGTCATACCAAAAACAGGAAAGACAACACAGGAAGATAAAATGAAAAAGATTACCAAGATGTTCTCCGAAATGACAGCATATATAGCCAATCTTAAAGCCAAGGTAATTCGACAGAATAAGTAACTGAGAGGAATCTTTGTCACTAAAGAATGCAATAAGACTGAGATGAATTGTTTCCTCTATGTCACTTTGCCAAGGATTGCCGAACTAGGAGTTGGAAGGAAGGATAGGAGAGAGAGGAAGAAAAGAAGGCTGACCATGCTAACATAGTGTAAGAAATCAAAGAAGAAGATGAAGAATTTAGTAAAGAATACCTAGAAGCCTACCCTATCAAAACAGTCAGCCATACTACTACTAGGAAGACTCCCTACCCAAAGAAGAAACCAACCCAGGAACCTGAGGTTGTTATTAAGAAACTTAAGAAGCCAACATAAAGACAACAGCTGAATGAGAATCAATGGAACAAAGCTTTCAAACAAATAATGCAACCTGGTGAGATGGTTATCTCAACCACTGGAGATGAAGAAATGATGAATCAGGAAGAAAACAAGGAGAAGAAGCCTAGGAGGGTTAGAGAATTTGAATATGACCTGTAGCAAGACATTACCAGTCAAAAGGCCAACATCACCTTTAAACAACTCTTCCAGATTGCACTATCAACAAAGCAGAAAGTGAAAATGCAGATTACTAAAACCAAACTAACTATCTGATTTGAGGAAGTTAACACTGCCGAAAAACAAGAGGAGTGAACCTATACTTCATCTGCCTATATATAATGCAACATTGGAGGATTAGTATACTCAGTTATTATTGACACTGGAGCAGGAGTCAGTATTATCACCAAGCATTTCCTAGACTGCCTAGGATAGGACATTGATGAATCCACTATCTCTATCTTGGTCATCACAAGTGGGAAAAGCAGCATACCCTTAGGAGTACTCCAAGAAGTACTAGTCCAGTTTGGAACAGAAATCATACCCATCAGAATGGTCATCACCGATACACAATCCTATAATGCTATCCTAGGCAATAGCTGGTTAAAGAAAGCTAAAGCCAGAATCGATCTGGATGCACAAAGGTTAATCTTCATTAACCATAGAAGGAAGTTCAGCATACCTTTGGATATTCAGAAAGGAGTAGTACCGAAACTCACTCAGAGACCAGAAGACGAGAGTGATGTAGATAAAGAAATAATCCTCAGACAGGCACACCTTAACATGGTAGAAGAAGAAGAAGCTAATGTAGTAATCCATAGTAAATATCACCATCTGACGCCCTCAGAGAAGAACCAGTTGATTGAGTATAACATAAGGAATACTAGATATCCATTTTGTGAGCAATGCATCTATTGTGCCAAGATGATGTGCACTTGCAGTGATACAAAGTTGATACCTTACCAGGATACCTTGGAGATGCATTTGCCAACTGAGAAAAGAATCAAGAAACCAAAACTGTCACAGACCTACCAAAGGACTCCACCCTCAATGAATTATAGACTGTATAATGAAGGGAACCCTCATCCATTCGCAGACAATACTGGAGAAGTATAGGACTGTTTTTAGACAAATATTGGATATATTGGCAAAGGACATCTTTGGGGAAACCACAACATCTATCTGCAAGGATGCTACTGGGATGAAGTCAACCTCTATGATCTTTGGGAATGTGAAAACTGGGTTAGATATTTGGATGAACCATATGATATCAATTACTATGGGACTTGGAAAGAACGCTATGATCAAGAACAAGAACAGATGGTACCTGAAGAAAATGAAGATGAGGAAGTACTTGAGGAATGGAGCAATGAAGTTTATACTACCCAAACACCTGTTGAAGTAAGAGCCTTATTCTAGAAAGATGAGGAAGATGACAGACCTACTCTAATCAAAGAAAGCGACTCAGACTCGGAAGAAGAAATCATCATGCTTGAAGAAATAATTCACCTCCATAAATATATCAGCATGTACTATTGGTGGTGGAAGGACTTATAGTAGAACCTACCTCTAGACACAACTCACGAATAGTGGAAAGAACTGAAGATCCCTACCTTTGAAGAAGTGTTCACTGTTGAAGAAAAGGATATAGTAACTCGAGTCAAGAAACTGATAGAGAGCACAATTATACCAAAGAGAAAAACTGAAGAAGCCACAGGTTACGACCTATATGCAAATGAAGACTACACCCTAGAACTGAAATCATCAGCCTTTGTAAAAACTGGAATTGCTATCGCTCTACTACCCGGACAATGTGTGCAAGTATAGGCAAGAAGTGAACTTTACCACAACTCTGGAATAGGAGCTTTCTCCAGATTAATAGATAAAGACTACAGAGGAAAGATTAAGGTTGGACTAGTTAACTACAACCATAGCCAATTTAAAGTATACCAAGGAGATCGAATTACTCAAATAGTGATCATCAAATGTGAATAACAACCTTTGAAAGAAGTGGGAAACTTAGAAGAAATATGATGTGGAAAGAAAGGATTTGGATTGACTGGATAAGTAAATGTGATAATAGAAAGACTAGATGATCAGGAGAATGCCAAAAAGCACATCTACTCCCTTAATGAAAATCTGTTACCGAATTAGAAGAAACAGTTATAAGACCTACTGAAGAAGTATGAGGATATCATCACGATCAGTTTCAAGAACCTACCGGACCAAGCCTTCTTCACTCACCATATTGATACAGGAGACACCAAATCAATCAAACAAGTACCCTACAGATTGCCAGCCAACTATCATGACTTTGTACGAAAGTATGTTCAAGAACTGTTGGAATCAGGAGTGATTATATGGTCAAAAAGCCCTTGGGCATCACCTATCAGCATAGTACCGAAGAAGGATGGATAGAGAATAGTTATCGATTACTGCAAATTGAACTCAGTTACCAAAAAGCATGCATATCTGATCCTGCACTCAGAAGACTTATAAAACATATTGAAAAGGGCGCAAATCTATTCAACCTTAGACCTATAGGTAGGATATAACCAAATTGGAATAACGCCCGAAGCATAGGAGAAATCAGCATTTGTGACACCATTCGGATAGTATGAATTCACAAGAATATCCTTTGAACTTTACAATGTACCTGCCACCTTCTAGGCTGCAATGAATAAGATTTTCTATAACTTGATTGGATATAGAGTAATCATGTACATCAACGATATTAACATTTATGCTGAGAACTTCATAGAATATATGGTGATCCTAAAGGAGGTATTCGAACGACTCAGAAAACATGGACTAAGGATTAAGTCAACAAAATACTACTTTGGACAGAAGAAAATTAAATACCTTAGATTTATAATTGATGGAGGAGAAATCTGCCTGGACTCAAAGAAGACCGAAATCGTCAAGGCCTTCTCAACCTCGCAAGATAAGATGACCTTATGAAGATTTTTAGGACTGGTTCAGTTCTATAAAAGATTTATCCCTAGTTACTCTGAAATTGCTACACCCCTGCACATGCTGCAAAGAAAGGAAAGAGCATGGGAATAGACATCAGTTATACAAACTGCCTTCAATCTGATCAAGGAAGCACTTACCCATGCACCAGTAATGGCAAGACTAGATCTTACAAAAGTATTCAAGCTGTATACAGATACATTGTCATTTGGACTCGGAGCAATTTTAGTACAAGATGACAAAGATGGAGAGCATATGATTGCTTATACAGGACAAGCTACCCATAGAGCAGAACTGTCCTATAGAGCCACCCAACTAGAATGTATAGCAGTTGTTTGGGCTATACAACACTTCTGCCACTTCCTGATTGGAAAACAGTTCACCCTGATAACAGACTACTCAGCCCTCAAATGGCTTTGGAATAAACCAAATCTAACAGGAATGTATGCACGATGGCTAGCTATACTGCAGGAATATGACTTTACAATATAATACAGAAAAGAATGGAATCATCAGAATGTAGATATCCTCTCATGCCTACCCCAATTTATCCGAGACTGACACCCCGAACCAAAAAGAATATACCTACCCAATAGACACTAAACTCTATAATGGATATTTGGATTACCTCAGTAATTTAACCTTTACTGGGATGATGAATGAAAATGACCAACAGCTTATATGGACAATGGTACTTAACTATTTTATCAAGAATAATATACTTTATCAATAACACAGAGGACAGATATGACTTGTAGTTCCTAAACACAAAAAGCAGATGGTACTTCAGGCCTCTCATAATCATCAGCTTGCAGGACACATGGGCATAGACAACACATATCAATGATTATCAGAAAAATATTATTGGAAGAACATGTATGAAGATATTAGAGAATATATCAAGAGATGCGACACTTGCCAGAAGAGGCACTGAGGAAAGGAAGTCGAGACCTTACAACCAATTGTACCTGGAGGACCCTTCAAACATATTGGAATAGACATTGTTGGACCGCTACCAAGAACACTTAGAGGAAATTGGTACATCATAGTAGCAGTAGATTACCTGACCAAGTACCCTGAAGCAAGAGCCTTGCCCCTTGCGGATGCCCTTAACATTGCACCAAGATATTATCTGCCGCCATGGAATACCCTATGAAATGACCTCTCAAATGAGCGCCCTTGGTATTGGCAAGACTTTGAACGCCTTCATGCACACTACCAAAGCGCACTTATTGGAGCTTTAATCGACGTTCGAGAGGCAAGAATTCAGGGCTTTATGGATATGCTTTGCCGATTTAATTACAGGCTAGCAAAATTAACGGACGCTGACGAAATTGCTAAGATGAAAAAAAGAATCATCGGTTTAGAAACCCAACTCGCCAACGAACTACGAGAGAACTGGCGCCTATCTGATGTTTTCCGGGGTGCCCGAGGCAATGCAACTCTTCTCGAACGCGAAGTAAAATTGTGCAAACTGAATGTTTTCAACGAGAAGAAGAGATTTCTCGTCAATACAACGAGCACTGCAGCATATAACGAATCAACATTGTGTGATGACGGTGCTACTCGAGATCTCTCGGAAGGTGTTTACCGTTGTGCCAT
>RBNK01000517.1:0-24666 GCA_003990785.1 Endogone sp. FLAS-F59071 | reverse complement strand
ACCAAGACTTGAAACATTGATCGCAAAAATGGGCTTACGTAACTAACATTATTTCTTTAAAAATTTTATATTCTTTATCACGTCATTCTTATCACTCAAGTAGTATTTTATATATAATAATTTGCAGTGAATGTACTTCATAGATGACATTTGTGATGTACAGTTGAACACTATTTTTATTCTTTTATTTTTATTTATTTTTTTTATCGAGATATATTAAGCAGGGGGAGTGTTGTAATTATTAGCTTATTATATCTCTTCTATCAATGATCGATGCATCAACGATCGATCATACGTCACTCAATTGTGGCTGAGACGATCTTTGTTTGTATCGACCAATCATAATTTAGCATTAATAAATACACGCATATTGGCTTCATTAGCCAGTACGCTCTTTACTCCAAAAACACACACATTCAAAGATCAAATTTCAACAATGTGACTATATCAGGGTGTGATTATATCAAGGGAATACTGTATCATTAGTATATAATCATCTATTATCTAAGCATATAGGCTAGGATAATACTTTATATCAACTTAGAAATTCAGCATAGTGGCCCAGAATGTAAGATAATGTAACCAACTTTATACAAAACTGTAATACATGCCAAAAATAAGCAAAGTAAAGGATATGCCCTAAGCTACTTCTGTAACCATCAAGGCTAAGCTATTTTCACACATTAAAATAGATATTATAAGACCTATACTAGTAATATTAATGAGAAGAAGATATATTATTTTAGCAGTTAATTTCTTTATAAAATATCTAGAGGCAATAGCAGTTAAAGATGCAGATGCACAAACAGTAGCCAAATTTCTATATACTGACATTATCTATAGGCATGGAGTACTAAAAAAAATAACTAGTAACCAAGGTATAGGTTTCTAAATAAACTAATCAAGAAACTTGAGTGAACTTACTATATTAAGTATATCCAAACAATATCATACTACCTACAAGGAAATAGTCAAACTAAGTATACTAACCAGACAGTCAAGAATGTTCTAATGAAAATTATCAATTAAGAAGCATCTTGGAACCATTATCTTGATAGCACTCTTTTTGCAGTTTAAACCATTTATCAGGCATTAACAAAGTTCAGCCTCTTTAAGCTTGTATATAGGAGATTATCAAACTGAGAGTTTCACCATCTAAAAAAAGATATTGGAATATATGACAATTATTTATAGGCTTATATCACATGAGATATTAATAGGTTACAATTAATCTAAAAGAAGGCAACTGTATTTATTGACAAGGTACAGAAGAAATAACAGATAAATCAAAACAAGAAGGCAAATGCAACTCTCTTGCATATTGAAGATCAAGTCCTTATACCAGAATATTGTAAAGTCATTATGGTTGGCTAAATTATAACTAAAATAGAAAGGATTATACTATTATAAGCTATAAAAGAGAGTATAATTTGACTTAGGAGACTTAATAGTTCTATCCTTCCTACCCCAATCTATTGAAGCAAGACTAAGATCTATTATAACTAACAAATGAAGTCTAAGAAAGGACATAGAAAAGGCTATGAAAGAAGCTCTGATAAGAGGATCTAAAACTATCAACTAGATATCCCTCAATTAAGAGAAAGACCTTGAAAAACTCCTGTTACTTAGCCAACAGTACTATGAATAGTTATGCTACCAAAGTTAAGTAACTGATGCTATAATTTAGTTTTATTAAAGTCAGGCTCATAACTTATACCAACAAAGCTGAAGGTAAGAAACTGTATTATCTAGGTTCGAAAAAGAAATAGTCAATAGAATTTATATACTCTTTTTAGGTTATAAATAGATCTTTGCTAGCTTTTATAGAAAAACTATTAATATTGCAAAACTTACTTATATAGAGATCACTCAAATTCACCAAGCTGTTGAAAACAAGATTACCTTGCTTTTATCTAGTCTTGAGAATGAGTCTTTCTCAATTAAGCCTCTAGATATGACAGCCAACCCCAAATTGTCTAATTTCTATGAACTTACTACTATACCTGATTTAGTTATAGTTACCTTTTGCTTTTGAATATTTGTACTATATGACCATATTTACAGTTATAAGCTACCCACTTTTGTAGTGAGGATACCATAAAAGATATATACCACTCACTATAGCAGTGAGGATATTACTCCAGCAGTGATTATATAATTTGTAATAATCAAATTATTATCTTTATAGTGAAGTCTTTTTAGTTCTTTAATTTTGTATAAATATCTCCTTTATTTCTATCTAAATAAATTAGTTTGCATAGAGTCTTGGAATATCTCAATATCAGTTATAGTAAAGCTTGAAAAGTACAGTACATTTAGCTATAGTAAGAATATACAAAGAGAGATATCATATCCATAATTCTGAGCATTCACTTGATATATTCAAACATGGAATGACCAATTATTAGTATATTTATTATACTACTATATATATCTCTAATTCAAATATTAATTTTTAAATATTTAATTATAAACTAGTTATAATATTGAAGAATTAAAATATTAAAATATTATTCTAATATTCAAATATTAATTTTTAAATATAATTATTTAAACTAATAAGAATATTTATTATGACCAATTTACTAATTTAAAAAAGCTCAGATAAAAATAGCTAGCTAATTTCAAAAGCCTAGCTATTTCTGACTAGCTAACTGATTTAGAAAGCTTAGCTAGAAATAACTAGCTAATTTAGAAAGCCTATTTTAGACTAGCTGATTTAAAAGCTTAGCTATTTCTAGTAACTAACATTAATCAGTTTAAATATTTCTCTATATATCAGAAAAATGGTTAATTAATCTACAAACTATTTTACTAAGAGCTGCAAACTATTTTACTAAAAGCTATGAATAAAATAGCTATGAATATAGATGCTAGTCATAGACTATAAACTATTATTGATGAATAGCCATAAACAGCTATGAACTACCCTAGAACTTTGCTAGAACAATATTATGAACCATGAACTAGTTAGAACAGCCTGCAAACAGCTTGTGAACAGCCTACGAGCACAGATGCTAGTTATAGACTACAAACTGAAAATAGTTTCTTAATATATATCTCTAATTCTAATATTAATTTTTAAATATTTAATTATAAACTAGTTATAATATTAAAGAATTAAAATATTTAAATATAATTATTTAAACTAGTAAAAATATTTATTATAACTAATTTATTAATTTAAAAAGTTTAAATAAAAATAACTAGCTAATTTCAGAAGCTCAGCTATTTCTAGCTAAAAATAGCTAGCCAATTTAAGAAAAAGCCCAACCAGAAATAACTAGTCAATTTAGAAAGTTAGAAATATAAAAGCTTAGCTATTTTTCTAGTAACTAATTTTAAAAGCTTAGCTAAAATAGCTAGCTAATTTAAAAGCCTAGCTATTTTTAGTCAAAGTAGCTAAGTTTGCTTTTAAGAATAGCTATCATTTTGAAATAAACAATATTTCTTTTGAGAAAAACTATATCTACTATATTATATATATATTTTTCCTCTATACTATTACCAATGAAAGCTTTTATAGAAGAATCTATCTCAGCATCATCTATCCAAATAGAGATATTAAGCTCTACCTCAATAACTTATAAAAGAAAGTTAAAAAGATAAAATTATATTATAAAAAATACTAATAATATATTCAGCTGTAACTACTACTCTACTACTTTTGGTATAGGCTTAAATCTAACTATATTTAAGTGGCATATTAGTCAAAGTACTCTAATAAGATAGAAGCTCTTTCAGTTAGTATTCTATAATCTTATAACCTTTTAATTATTAGAAAAATGGTTAATTAATCTACAAACTATTTTACTAAGAGCTGTGAACTATTTTACTAAGAACTATGAACAAAATAGCTATAGATATGAATACTAGTTATAGACTATAAACTATTATTGGTAAACAGCTGCAAACTATCTTAAAACAATATTATAAACTATAAATACCTTTAAAACAATATTATGAACTATGAACTAACTAGAACAGCTTGTGAACAGCCTGAGAACAGCCTATAAGTATAGATGCTAGTCATAAACTATAAACTGAAAATAGTTTCCTGATGATACTCAGAATATAACAAGGAAATTTATCAAGTAAATTATTTATAACTTGCAACTATTTACAATAGCTGAGAAACCAGAGTTTCTTAACTTTATAAAAAGCTTTTATCAACAATACTCACTTTTTTTAGCTGATTATACTAAAAGAAAACATATATTTTAACCTTAGTAATCACTATTAAATATCCAATATCAAGATAATACTATCTATTAGAAATGCTATCAATGAAGAACAGAACTATATGACAGGACCAATATTGCTAAAAGAACCCAGCCACTACTCTTGAATATATCTACTATAATAAGTATAATCAGACAAGCTCTGCTATATAGAGACCTAGAACTATAGGCTTCTATTAAGATAGATTATATAAAAGATCTTATAGATATAGTAGATATTACTTGCAATAACCTGATTAACTTCTCAAGAATTCAAAACATATTCTTTATTAAGTCCTATTACCATATTAGATATGCATTAAAGGCTACTATAGATGATCAAGAAGTATAGGATGAAGAACAGATAACTCAAGACCTAGAACTCACTGCTGTTGAAATTATTAGCTTATTATATCTCTCTCTCCCATCAACGATCGATCATTACGTCACTTAATTGTAGCTTAGACGATCTTTGTTTGTATCAACCAATCATAATTTAGTATTAATAAATATATGCTGTGACAGACTAAAATATTCTAACAGTAAAATATTCACTATAGCATATCTTAGGGGTCTTAGCGGGTTATGTGGTAGCGGCTTGAAGGGTGGTGGACTGGTAGGAAAGTGTATTATATAGTAAATGTAATGTAATAAGCTTTGTATAATAATAAACTTCTCTCTCTTTAACCATTCTTCTGCAAAGTCTATTTAGACTTTGCAGGATTATCTCTCGGGTTGTCTGTAAGAAGCTTCCTTAGCTTGTTGCAGTCCAAATTTTATTGATAATTGCGAGTAGGGTATTTATAAGAAATTACAAGGTACTATATGAGCAGCTACCCAGGTTACTACTTGAATTTCTGATTGGCTTGGCTAAATATAAGGTACAAATTAATTGGCTAAGATATAATAAATGATATATCAGGTTATAATGTAATTAGGCAATGAAATAATATATCAGATCGAAATACTATTTTAGGTTATAGTGTGATTGCAGATCTTAACAATGCTACAAGTCTCAACAATGCTGCAAGTCTTAGCATTATTGCAAGTCACATGACTTGATCTCACATGATCAAATTGTATGTCGTCACAAAATGTTCCATCACATCTCCTTCCTTTCTGCAAGTTAAACTTCAAGGTATAGTTCTAACTCGGAGAAATCTCTTTGTAACTGTTTTACCTCTTCCTCTAGCTCCTTCATATCATTCTGTGTCAGTTGATTTAGTTGGTGCGTACTGTATCGAAAGTGATTCAAAGCACTAGGCTTGTGCTTGAATAGTTGATAAATCCGATCGGCCATTCTTGCATTATAGACAGGGAGTGCTCCTTTGAGGGCTTGTTGACAGATTTCTCTATCCTTCCGGTTCCAGATATGTTCAACTTCTTCATCCCAGAGTTATGCGATTCGGTAGTATTCCTTCCATTCATTGATTTGTACCAGGTGTTGTCTCCTTTGAATGTTGCATACAATCAATCGGGTCTTCTGTAAGGTCGATCCTTCTATCTCCTCAAGGTCTTCCAGAGGTTCTATATGTTGGTAGGCCTCGATCAGGCTGACTTGGACTTCATGGAAGTTGTTTCATCGGGGCATGATATTTCTTGAAGCAGTTTCGGTGGATAGTATAGGGTAAGATCGTTCCTGTCATTTTTCATAACTGATATATAGTTCCTTTTATACTCGCGATGTAGTATGGTTCTTCCCATTTCGGGTCTAATTTTGCTGACCATGAGGACTCTACTATGTTCCGGTATAGTAAGACTTGGTCACCAATCTTCAATCTTTCGGTTTTCTTGTATTCCTTGTTATAATTCTTCTTTTGTCAATCTTGTGCAATGGCAATAAATTCTCTCACCTTGTTTTGGACATTGTGTAATTCCTGAATTTCCTTTGTCACACGATGCTCAATTTGCTTTTCCTAGGAGGTGTGGCTAGGTTCTGGGGTGGTCATTACTTGGTCTACCAGCTGATGAGCTTTTCTTCTGTAAGCGAGCTCAAAAGGGGTGAACTTTATTATCTCCTGTTTTATTGTTCGTAGTGCAAATAAGGCGGAAGGCAGGTACAAGTCTCAATCTTCTCCTTGTGATTATACTACTTTAGCAATTGTGTTCTTGATGGTTTGATTCATCTGTTCAGTAAGTCCATTTCCTTGAGGGTGGTAGGCAGTAGTCTTTATCTGGCAAATCTCAAAGTGTTGCATCAATATCTACATGAATTCATTAACAAATTCAGTTCTTTGATCAGAGGTCATTTCATAAGGTATTCCATGGCGGCAGATAATATCTTCATAGATAAAAGGTGCAATATTAAGGGCATCTGCAAGGGGCAATACTCTTGCTTCGGGGTACTTGGTCAGGTAATCTACAGCTACTATGATATATCGATTTCCTCTAAGTGTTCTTGGTAGTGGTCCAACAATGTTGATTCCAATATGTTCGAAGGGTCCTCCAGGTACAATTGGTTGTAAGGTCTCGACTTCCTTTCCTCGGCGCCTTTTCTGGCAAGTGTCGCATCTTCTAATATATTCTCTAATATCTTCATACATGTTCTTCCAATAATATTTTTCTGATAGTCATTGATATGTGTTATCTACACCCATGTGTCCTACTAGCTGATGGTCATAAGAGGCCTGAAGTACCATCTGCTTTTTGTGTTCAGGAACTACAAGTCATATCTGTCCTCTGTGTCGTTGGTAAAGTATATTATTCTTGATAAAATAGTTAAGTGCTGTTGTCCGTATAAGCTATTGATCATTTTCATTCATCATCCCAGTAAAGGTTAGGTTACTGAGGTAATCCAAATATCTATTATAGAGTTTAGTGTCCATTGGGTAGGTATATTCTTTTTGGTTCAGGGTGTTGATCTCGGATAAATTGGGGTAGGCGTGAGAGGGTGTCCACATTCTGATGATTCTGTCCTTTTCTGTATTGCATCATGAAGTCATATTTCTGCAGTATAGCTAGCCATCGTGCATATATTCCTGTCAGTTTTAGTTTGTTCTAAAGCCATTTGAGAGCTGAGTGGTCTGTTATTAGGGTGAACTGTTTTCCAATCAAGAAGTGGTGGAAGTGTTATACGGCCCAAACGACTGCTATGCATTCCAGCTGAGTGGCTCCATAGGAGGGTTCTGCTCCATGGGTAGCTCATCCTGCATAAGCTATCACATGTTCTCCATCTTTGTTATCTTGTGCTAAAATTGCTCTAAGTCCAAATGATGATGCATCCGTATACAGCTTGAATACTTTTGTGAGATCCGGTCTTACCATAACTGGTACATAGATAAGTACTTCCTTGATTAAATTGAAGGCTGTTTGTGCAGCCAATGTCCATTCCTATGCTTTTCCTTTTCTTTGCAACATGTGCAGGGGTGTGGCAATTTCAGAGTAACCAGGGATAAACCTTTTATAGAACTGGACCAGTTCTAGGAATCCTTGTAAGGCCATCTTATCTTGTGGGGTTGGGAAGGCTTTGACAATTTCAGTCTTCTTTGGGTCCGAGTGGATTTCTCCTCCGTCGATTATAAATCCAAGGTATTCGATTTTCTTTTGTCCAAAGTAGCATTTTGTCGGCTTGATCCTTAGTCCATGCTTTCTAAGTCGTTCAAATACTTCCTTCAGGATCACCATGTGTTCTGTGAAGTTTTCTGTGTAAATGTTGATGTCGTCGATGTACACAATCACTCCATGTCCAATCAAATTGTAGAAGATCTCATTCATTGCAGCTTGGAAGGTGGCGGGTGCATTGCAAAGTCCAAAGGACATTCTTGTGAATTCATACTGTCCAAATGGTGTAACAAATGCTGATTTCTCCTGTGCTTTGGGCATCATTCCAATTTGGTTATATCCTGCCCATAGATCTAAGGTTGAGTAGATTTGCGCCTTTTTCAACATGTTCTGTAAGTCTTCTGAGTGCGGAATTGGATATGCATACTTCTTGGTGACTGAGTTCAATTTGCGATAGTCGATAACCATTCTCTGTCCATCTTTCTTCAGTACTATACTGATAGGTGATGCCCAAGGACTCTTTAATCATACAATCACTCCTGACTCCAATAACTCTTGAACATGCTTTCGTACAAAGTCATGATAGTTGGCTGGCAATCTGTAGGGTGCTTGTTTGATTGGTTTAGCATCTCCTGTATCGATATAGTATATGAAGAAGGCTTGGTCCGGTAGGTCCTTGAAACTGATTGCGATAATATCCTCATACTCCTTCAGTAGGTCTTGCAGCTGCTTCTTCTGATTTGGCAACAGGTTTTCATTGAGGGAGTAGATGTGCTTCTTAGCATTCTCCTGGTCATCCAGTCTCTCCATTATTACATTTACTTGTCCCATTGATTCAAATCCTTTCCTTCCACATTACGTTTCTTCCAAGTTCTCCATTTCTTTCAATAGTTACTGTTTACATTTGACAATCACCATTTGGGCGATCCAATCACCTTGGTATACTTTGAATTGGCTGTAGTTATGGTTAACTAGTCCAACCTCGATTTCTCCTCTGTAGTCTTCATCTATTAATCTGGGGAAGGCTCCTATTCCAGAGTTGCAGTAGAGTCCACTTCTTGCCCATACTTGTGCACATTGTCCGGGTGGTAGGGCGATAGCGATTCCAGTTTTTATAAAGGCTGATGATTTCAGTTCTAAGGTGTAATCTTCATCTGTGTATAGGTCGTATCCTGCGGCTCCTTCAGTTTTTCTCTTTGGTATGATTGCACTTTCTATCAATTTCTTGACTCAAGTTGCTGAATCCTTTTCTTCAACTGTAAATACTTCTTCAAAGGTGGAGACATTCAGTTTCTTCCACTGTTCGTGAGTTGTGTCCTGAGGTAGGTTTTGCCACAAGTCCTTCCACCACCAATAGCGCATGCTGATGCATTCATTGGGGTGAACTATTTCCTCCAGTGCGATGATTTCTTCTTCTGAGTCTGAGTCACTTTCTTCGATTAGGGTGGGTCCATCATCTTCATCATCTTCCTGGAACAGGGCTCTGATTTCAATGGTTGTCTGAGTGGTATAAACTTCATTGCTCCATTCCTTAGGTACTTCCTCATCTTCATTCTCTTCGGGTATCATTTGTTCTTGTTCTTGGTTATAACATTCCTTCCAAGTTCCATAGTAATTGATATCATACGGTTCATCTGGATATCTGACCTAGTTTTCACATTCCTAAAGGTCATAAGGATTGACTTCATCCCAATAGTATCCTTGCAGGTAGACGTTGCGATTTCCCCAAAGACGTCTTTTGCCGATATATCCAATATTCGTCCAAAAACAGTCCTATACTTCTCCAGTGTTGTCTGCAAATGGATGGGGGTTCCTTCCATTATACGGCCCATGATTCATTGAGGGTGGAGTCCTTCGGCGGGTCTGCGACAGTCTTGGTTTCTTGATCTTCTTCTCTGTTGGTAAGTGCATCTCCAAAGTGTTCTAGTAGGGTATCAACTTTGTATCGCTACAAGTGCACATCATCTCGGCGCAATAGATGCATTGCTCACAGAATAGGCATCTAGTGTTTCTCATGTTATATTTAATCAACTGGTTCTTCTCCAGAGGTGTCAGGCGGCGGTATTCACTATGGATTACTACGTTCACTTCTTCTTCTTCTATCAAGTTGAGGTGCACCTATCCGGGGGTTATTTCTTTATCTGTGTCACTTTTGTCTTCTGGTCTCTGGGTGAGTTTTGGTACTACTCCCTTCTGAATGTCTAAAGGTACACTGAACTTTCTTCCATGGTTGATGAAGATTAGCCTTTGTGCGTCCAGGTCAATTCTTGCTTTAGCTTTCTTCAACCAGCTGTTACCCAAGACGGCATTATAGGATTGTACATTGGTGACAACCATTCTGACGGGGATTATTTCTGTTCCAAACTGAACTGGTACTTCTCAGAGTACTCCTAGAGGTACGCTGCTTTTTCCACTAGCAACGACCAAGGTAGAGATAGCGGGTTCATCAATATCCCATCCTAAGCGGTCTAGGAAATGCTTGGCGATGATGCTGACTCCTGCTCCTGTGTCAATAATGACTGAGCATGCTAATCCTCCAATGTTGCATTGTGCATAGGCGGATGAGGTATAGGTTCGCTCCTCTTGTTCTTCGGTGGTGTTAACTTCCTCGAATCGGATGGTTAGTTTGGTTTCGGTAATCTGCGTTTTCACCTTCTGCTTTGTTGACGGTGCAATCTGGAAGAGTTGTTTGAAGGTAATGTTTGCCTTCTGACTAGCAATATCCTTCCATGGGTTGTACTCGAATTCTCTAACCTTTCTAGGCTTCTTCTTCTTATTTTCTTCCAAGTCCGTCATTTCTTCATCTCTGGTGGTCGAAGTAACTATTTCACCAGGTTGCATTATTTGTTTGAAGGCTTTGTCCCATTGATCCTCATTCAACTGTTATCTTTGTGTTGGCTTCTTAGGCTTCTCGATAACAACCTCTGGTTCCTGAGTGGGTTTCCTTTTTGGGTAGAGAGTCTTCCTTGTGGTAGTGCAGCTGACTGCTTCGACAGGGTAGGCCTCCAGGTATTCTTCGCTAAATTCTTCATCGTCTTCTTTGATTTCTTGCACTACATTGGCATGGTCGGCCTTCTTTACTTCTTCTTTCTCCTGTCCTTCCTTTCAACTCCTAGTTCGGCAATCCTTGGCAAAGTGACCACATCTCCCACAGAGAAAGCAATTTATCTCAGTCTTGTTGTGTTCTTCAGCAACGAAAGTTCCTCTCGGCTGCCTATTCTGGTGGATCACCTTGGCTTCTAGATCAGCTATGTATGCTGTCATTTCTGAGAACATCTTGGTAATCTTCTCCATTTCGTCCTCATGAGTCGTTTTTCCTATTTTTGCCATGACTGTCGGTTTGATAGTGTCCTCCTCAGGTGGTTCGGCTGATGCGGATACCATTTGGACTACAGATATTCCAGTGCTGAATTTTCTGCGTAAGTCTTGTGGTAACTTGTCATATAGGGATGCTGAGTGTCCTGTTTCGGTGTCCCAAAAGGCCTGTGCCATCCTAACTTTCTCTTCCATACTTTGAGGACCAAACCTCTTGATATGGCATTGAAGATCTGCAGGTAAGCTATTCATGAACACCATTTCTCGTACGACCAGGCTAGTTTCTCCACAAAGTTGTATGTACTGATCAATGGTGGTAACCTAGTCTTCTGGGCATTGATTGATTGACATCTTTATGTTGAATAGCTATTCCTTGATTGATTCTCGTTTCTGTTTGGTAAAGTACTTCTCTTCTAACCAAGCTCTTGTAATGTCCCAATGAGCAGTGGCTAATGTTGCGGTGGGAGGGTTATTTCCAGCTGCTGCTGTGGCTGCGAGAAGTAATCCTCCCAGTCCAGTGGCTGCTACATCCGTCAGGGTCACACAGTATGCTTCTCTTGCAGGTTCTCTGAGTTGGGCGGCCAGGATAGGCAACCATCGGGTGCTGACTGTTCCTTTGGCTGCGAAGTAGCTTTCCAAATCATCCAGGAATTCTCGAACATATTCCTTGGTGTATCCATAAAAGGTAGGTAGTCTGTCTGCCATGGTTTCTTCGTCTTCTTGAGGTCTTCTCCTAGGTAGTTGTAGTAATACGGTCGGTGGTGGTGGTAGTGCCGTTCTTGCTTTTGTCTTCCACTATGGGTTTCAGCAAGTTCGGTTACACAATATAGGTAACAAATCGGTCGAGGTGTCGATTGATTTCCTGCCAGTCGGCACCAATTGTGATGGACTAAAATATTCTAACAGCAAAATATTCACTATAGCATATCTTAGGGATCTTAGCAGGTTATGCGGTAGTGGCTTGAAAGGTGGTGGACTGGTAGGAAAGTGTATTATATAGTGAATGTAATGTAATAAGCTTTGTATAATAATAAACTTCTCTCTCTTTAACCATTCTTCTGCAAAGTCTATTTAGACTTTGCAGGATTATCTCTTGGGTTGTCTGTAAGAAGCTTCCTTAGCTTGTTGCAGTCCGAATTTTATTGATAATTGCGAGCAGGGTATTTATAAGAAATTACAAGGTACTATACAGGTAGCTACCCAGGTTACTACTTGAATTTCTGATTGGCTTGGCTAAATATAAGGTACAAATTGATTGGCCAAGATATAATAAATGATATATCAGGTTATAATGTAATTGGGCGACAAAATAATATATCAGATCGAAATACTATTTTAGGTTATAGTGTGATTGCGGATCTTAACAACGCTACAAGTCTCAACAATGCTGCAAGTCTTAGTGTTATTGCAAGTCACATGACTTGATCTCACATGATCAAATTGTATGTTGTCACAAAATGTTCCGTCACAATGCATATTGGCTTCATAAGCCAGTATGCTCTTTACTCTAAACACATATTCGAAGATTCAATTTCAACAGATTATGAGCCCCGAGCTGCTCGAATTGCAGCTTGACAACCTGAGATCTACACAATCATAGTATCTATGCAATCATAGCAGTTACAACTGCGATTACTGTAAGTGTTTATTTAACATTGTAAACAACGTGTCAAACAATGCGATAAACAATGCGACAAACAACACCACAATAAAGCAATGCGATAAACAACATGTAATGATATAGCATTCAACGACGTGACATAACGAAATGGACAACCTATATATATCATCGTCATCAGTAACAAGATCGACAAGATTGCGGTCTAAATCAAAAACAGACAACAGATATCAACCCCCTGATGACGACGACGAAGGATTGGATGGCAACCATCAAAGCAATATTGGATTTAGCCTCGATTGACAAGAATAGATGGCTACAATGATCAGAAATCAGAAAGATAAATTAGACACACTGGCAACCCTAATGGGGGAATTGATGGCAAAAATCGATAAAACAAATGCATCACCTAGCGCACCAACCAATCAGAACGCAGCTACAGGAGACAACACGCCACAAAGACAATCACCATCACTATCACCAACAACATCAACAAAGCTTAACGATCTGGCGAAGGAGTACCTGAGATTGATCAACAAATTCGATAGGTTAGGAGGCACACCCAGATTGTTTGATTACTTTGATACCATAGAGCAATTTATCACCAGCGCCAATCTATCAGTACAAAAGGAGGAAGTCAATGCAGTGATCAGTAAAATTACAGGCAATGCTAGAATGTGGTTACGGAGGCACATGAACACATTGGGAGAATTTGATTTGTGGAATGAGCTTAAAGAGGCTATGATGCAAAAATATGCACCAATGGAACAATTATTACAAATGTGTGATAAGCTTGTGATGATAAAGCAAAAAGAATTGATCGAAGATTATAATGACACTTTCAACTGGATTATGGCGCAAATCGAAGATATGACTGATACAGAAGCTATACCACAATATCTCCAGGGTCTAAGCCCCAGGTACCAGGAATTAATACTTGCACGGGAGAATATGCCAACAACGCTGGAGGCTTTATAACTCGCATGCATCAGGTTCGATCTAGATAGTAAATAAAGGTATAACAAAGCCCACACGACAGACCGAGGCAGCTACTGAGGTGGCGACCGAGGCGGCTACCGAGGCGGTGACCGAGGTGGCTACTGAGGTGGCGGTCACGACAATTGAGGCGGAAATGCTGGACGAAGCCGAGGCTATAACAATGATAACGGAAACAATCGAGGAGGTCATTATAATGACCGAGGTGGTGATTGCAGAGCCCATCAAGGCGGGAATTTTCAGAGACATCCTCGGAAATATTATATCTGTGAGGGAGAACACAGAATATTTCAATACAACAAATTCAATAATTGGATAAAAACAGAAAAAGAAAAGGCTAAACCGAGAGCCGAAGCAAATCTGGTGATTGGTGCTATCATCGATTCGGGCACCACGCAACATATGTTCAACCAATTAGAGATTTTCAAGATGGTGGCTGAGCATAACGGCTTGATCATGTGTACAGGGAATGAGAAGCTACGCGCGATGCACGTTAGGATGATTAAGCTCAACGACAAGCTGAAATTATGGGACGTTTTATATATACTGGAAATCACCAGAAATTTAATATCTGTATAGGCATTGACACGTGACGGAAATGACATAACCTTTAAGAGCGACGGATCAGTAATTAAAATCGGCATGAATCATGAAGAAATCAAAATTGGACAAGCCAATAGCAACTTATTTCATTTATTGACATCACTAGAGCTAGAGCTAGAAGCAAACATCGCCAATTCCAAGATTGATGACTATACACTATAGCATCACCGGCTAGGCCATCCGGGCCGAAATACTCTGCAATCAATTAATAAATTTGTTACAGGGCTCAGAGATGTGCGGCTGTTGACTGGACAAATCGAAATATGCACCGGGTACAAATATGCAAAGTTGCACTACAAGCCATTTGGATATGCGAAAAATCGATCGATAGAGCCTATTGGAAGGATGCACTCAGATCTGTGCAGGCCGATGCCTATGCCATCAGTCAATGGAGCGAAATATATATTAACATTCATCGATGATACCACTCACTACATCATAACATATTTTATTGACAACAAAAGTAATACATTTAATCGATTCCGAACATTCAAGGCATTCGCCAAAACACAATTAGGCTAAAAACTGAAGATTCTCTGGTCTGATGGAGGAGAAGAGTATGTAAACACTGAGATACACGAATTTTTAATCAAAAACAGAATTCATTATGAAATAACGACGCTGGATATGCCGCAACAAAACGGTGTAGCCGAATGATATAACCGGATATTGATGGAGTCGATCTGGGCTGTTAAAATCACTGCCGACATACCTGACGAACTTTGGGGTGAACTTGCCACAAGTGCTACATATTTACACAACCGATTGCCAATACGAGCCAATAAGGAGAGTGCTTCACCATTTGAATTATAGCATGGTTACAAGCCTAATATCAGTAACTTGCACATCATATAAGCTGACGCATATATGCATATTCACAAAGGAAAAAGGTCGAAACTGGTGCCCCAATCCAAAAAGCTTAAAATGATTGGCTATCATGATGAAAAGAAAGCATACAGGCTCTGGGATCCAACCAATAGGAGAATAGAGATCAGCTGCGACGTCACATTCGATGAATCTATTATATTAAAATCCCCAACAATCATCAACCCAGAAGATCAAGAATACGTCATTGAAGCGATCATTGGAGAACACAAGATTGATGAAAAAAGGCAATATCTGGTTAAATAGCTAGGCTATAATGATGAGGACAACACCTGGGAGCCAATCAAACAATTGATAGACACTGAAGCTCTACAGATTTGGCAAGATCACATGCCAGAAGCTAATTTAATTAAATCAACTGATAACCCAATGACCTATAAGGAGGCAATTTCTCTGCCTGATGCAAAGCTTTGGGAGGAAGCGATCAATCAAAAGCTTAAATCACTTAAAAATAATAATACATGGATGATTGTACCTAAGGTACCTGCAGGACGCAAGCCGATTAGATGCAGATGGGTATTTAAAAAGAAGCTCAACACTGATGGATCAGTTGCTAGGTACAAGGCGAGATTAGTGGCCAAGGGATATTCACAACAGCAAGGAATTGATTACGATGAAACATTTGCCCCTGTAGCAAAATTCACATCAATCAGAGCACTTTTATCGATCGGTGCAACCCTAAACTTAGAAATTCACCAAATGGATGTAAAAACTGCGTTTCTGAATGGCAATCTTGATGAAGAGATCTACATGATGGTATCTGAAGGAATCGACCAATCGGAGCTATCACCGAGAACTGTGTGTAAGCTCAATTGATCATTGTATAGACTAAAGCAATCACCTCGTATATGGAATCAGAAGATCGACAACTACCTCAGCCAATCAAATTTTACAAGACTACAATCAGATCACAGCATTTATCTAAGAAGAAGACAAGATGATCAATCGCTGATAATTATTACTATATATATCAACAATCTACTAATTCTGGCTGATTCGATGGAAACGATGAACAAATTCAAGGTGGAGCTTAGCAATGCATTTGATATGATGGACTGTGGCGAAATTAAACATTTTTTGGGTATTCGAGTCATGCGTGATCGAAAAACACGTACAATCACAATTGATCAAAGCCACTTTGCTAATCAAATCATTACAAGGTTTAACATGACGGATGCCAAGCCAATCAGCACACCCCTTGATCCATCTATTCAACTCAAAGCTGAAGGGGGAAAATCTGCAGACCAAAGTCTATTCAGACAAATGATTGGTAGCATAATATACCTAATAATCGGGACGAGACCTAATCTAGCTGCTGCTGTTAGCATTATCAGTCAATTTTCGGCCAATCCAATGCAAGAACATCACCACGCCCTCAAATGATTATTAAGATATATTAAAGGAACAGCCAATTATAAGTTGTACCTTGGACACAATTAGGATCTAAGACTGATCAGTTTTAGTGATGCCAACTAGGGAGGAGATATTAATACACAACAATCAACCACGGGTTATATTTTCAACCTATCAGGAGGAGCCATCAGCTGGTCAAGCAAATGCCAACCAACCATTGCCTTATCAACAACTGAGGCAGAATATATGGCATTAGCACATACAATGAAAGAAGCCATTTGGCTACGCACCCTATTGGATGAGCTAGGATATTTGCAGAATTGTGTGACAACCTTATTTGAAGACAACCAATCAGCAATCACTCTCGCTAAAAATCCAATTAATCATGCTCGATCAAAGTATATCGACATTCAGCACCACTTTATTCGAGAGAAAGTTGAATCAAAGGTGATAGATATTGTTTATATAGTGACAGATGAAATGATCGCTAATGTATTAACCAAGCCACTTGCATGACCAAGACTTAAAATGTTGATCACAAAAATAGGCTTACGTAACTAACCTTCTAAAACTTTTATGTTCTTTATCATATCATTCTTATCACTCAAGTAGTATTTTATATATAATTATTTGTAGTAAATGTACTTCATGGATGCTATTCGTGATGTACAGTTGAACATTTTTTTTATTCTTTTATTTTTTATTTATTTATTTTATCGAGATATGTCAAGCAGGGGGAGTGTTGAAATTATTAGCTTATTATATCTCTCTTTCCCATCAACAATCGATCATTACGTTACTTAATTGTAGCTTAGACGATCTTTGTTTGTATTGACCAATCATAATTTAGCATTAATAAATACATACATATTGGCTTCATAAGCCAGTGCACTCTTTACTCCAAACACACATTCGAAGATCCAATTTCAACAACTGCAAGAGAAAGAATACTTGATAAGAAGATATATCAATTCTTCAAGTACTAGCTATTAGTACTTCTCCACCTTAGAAAACTCAGCTCTTACCAATGGAGAAGACTTACTTTCAAATAGTGTTTGGACATTTTAGATACTCTTTTAGAAAATTTTAACTCAGAAGAAGCCCCCTTATCCTCTAAGGATGATGCCACTACTCAGAACAATAAAAAATATATTTTTGATGATTTCAAGATATTTGAACTCAACAATCTTAATGATCATTAGAAAACTATTTTCAGTTCATAGTCTATAACTAGCATCTGTACTTGTAGGCTGTTCTCAGGCTATTTATAGGCTGTTCTAGCTAGTTTGTAATTTGTGATATTATTCTAGAAGTATTTGTAGTTTGTAATATTATTCTAGTGAAGTTCTAGAGTAGTTTGTAGCTATTTACTAATAATAGTTTATAGTCTATAACTAGCATCTATATCTATAGCTATTTTGTTCATAGCTCTTAGTAAAATAGTTTGCAGCTCTTAGTAAAATAGTTTGTAGATTAATTAACTATTTTTCTAATATAGAATACTTTAATTAAATAAAATTCTTTTGAAAAATTTCCTTTTTTTATATAAAACTTTATCAATTTAAAAATATCTAAAATAGTATTATATACTATTTAAAGTATTTTTTTCTCTAAATTACTTTTAGTAAAATTTTTTATTTATATTTTTAGTTTAGTATTTTCTTTCAAAGTTAGTATGTATATAAGGGAGTTTCTCCTAAACTGCTTGTGAGGAAGCGTCTGATGATACTAATCTGCATTGGACTTAGGAATCTCCGAGTATATCGCAAGGTTTTTAAGGTATTGAAAGTACTTTGTTTCTTTATAAGACTATTAATTATGATTTTCAGACTTATAGTCTTTTAGTGCTCTTGATGTGTGTAGAAGGGGGGTGAGATCTTTAGCTCTCAAAGGGATCTTGAGTGTGCACTGCTATTGAACTCATTTTAAAAAGGGGTTATGAGAATAGTATAGAACTTCAATTTAATGAGTCTGCAACTATCTATATTATGCAAAACCTCTTGAGGTTTCGGCTTCTTGTAGAGAGTAATATTAGATTGATATTTTGTGTATAAGGGGTTGTTAAAAGAGGAGTTGATAAGATTTAACTTGAACTTGAAGACTGAAGTTTATTGAATAAAGAATTGAGGGATATTTATACAAAATTAAAAAGCTAAGATTGATAATATAAGCTAACTATAAATCTTTAATAGTATTAATGTCAGCAGTACCTACGATGTTGGTGGTGCCTTTGATGTTGGTAGTACCTATGATGTCAGCAATGCCTATGATGTCGGCAGTGCTGATGATGTCGGTAGTACCTACATTTTCTTCTGTATCTGATCCCAATAAGGAAGTATTAGTTTCTTCTTCCGGATTCAAGTAACTAGAATGTTCTAAGTAGTGCTGCAGTATAGTAATGGTAATAATATCACTCTTATAATATATCTTAAGCAGCTACCTTTATAGTACTACTCTCTGAATATAAATATCTCTTCAAATAAATTAAAATTTAATAGTAGTATATTTAAGTTTCTAAAAATCTTACTTTTTTTTATATTAGCTTATATTCTTTGATATTTAGATTTCTAAAACTCAGCCTTCAGCACTTGCATTTCTAATAGCTTAGAACAGTCATTGTAGATAGAATAATAGTCTTAGAATAGTCTTATTAAATATAATAATAGCTTAGAATAATCCTCAACTTAGATATTATTCTAGATCAGTATTGTTATTTCTCTTATCTTACTCTATATTTATATTTATTACTTTATATCTCATTATATATTTTCAGTTATATAAAATCTACTAAACTTATAGTACTATTTAATAGTAAATAGTTAATATATTTATATTATAATAATTAATATGCAAATTCCTTGATTTTTGAGAATGTTCTATAACTATACTTCTAGTAATGACTCCTAATATGCCATTTATAATTAATTATCTCTTAGATTATTTGTCTGAGCTATCTTTTGTCACTTGCTATTTCTAGTTATTTCTGTATTTTTTAAGCTCAATAAACTTTTTATTATTATTATATAATTTGCAATGATTAGATAATATTTTTATAGTGAAGCTATCTATATTCTTTTATTTTTTTTTATATAAATATCTCTCTATTTTCTATCTAAATAAATCAGTTTGTACAGAGTCTTGAAATATCTTAATATTAGTTATAGTAAAGTCTAAATAAGTATAGTATATAGCTAGAAAATAAGAATATATAAATAGAGATAACATATCTATAATTCTGAGTATTCTTAATATATACAGAATAACTGATTATTAGTATATTTATTACAATATAGTATAAAGAAGCTCAGAATAATTCTTGAAATATATATATATATAATATATACAAAAGTAAGTAAGTAAATGAAGTAAGCAAGTAAGCAAGTAATAAAGTAAATAAGTAAGCAAGTAAATAAAGCAAGCAAGTAAGTAAGCAAATGAAGTAAATAAAGCAAGTAAGTAATAAAGTAAATGAAGCAAGCAAGCAATGAAGTAAATAAAGTAAGTAAGCAAGCAAGTAATAAAGTAAATGAAGTATACAAGTAAGTAAGTAAGTAAATAATAAAGCAAATAAAATAAGTAAGTAAGCAAGCAATGAAGCAAATAAAGCAAGTAAGCAAGTAAGTAATAAAGCAAATAAAGCAAACAAGCAAGTAAGTAAGTAAGTATATAAGTAAGTAAGTAAGTAATAAAGCAAGCAAGTAAGCAATGAAATAAATAAAGCAAGTAAGCAAGTAATAAAGCAAATGAGTAAGCAAGCAAGCAATAAAGCAAACAAAGCAAGTAATAAAGCAAACAAAGCAAGCAAGTAAGTAAGTAAGCAAATAAAGTAAACAAAGTAAGCAAGCAAGTAAGTAAGCAACAAAGCAAATGAAGTAAGTAAGTAAGTAAGTAAGCAAGCAAATAAAATAAATAAAGAGAGCTCAGGAATACAAGCTCTTAGCTTCCAAAATATATACTTGTATAATATAAAAAAAAAAAAAAAAAAAAAAAAAAATAAAAAAAAAAAAAAAAAAAAAAAAAAAAAAAAAAAAGGTAATAAATTTTTTTTTTTTTTTAAAAAAAAAAAGAATATATAACTGAAGACCTGAACTCTCTTTTTCTTTTTCTTTTTCCTGAATCTTTCATATGTCATCATTGTTCTCTATGCTGGCAGTACACTGATCTTATCCAGGTATATCTTGTTCAGATTCTGGATTCATTCTAGATTTGGTCATTCAAGATTTGTAGCACTCAACTTGCTCATTTCAGTCATTCTAACTTTCTTTCATTTTCTTCATTGTAAAGATCTTGCTAGAATCTTCAAGGATCTCTCCACATGGTATATATGTGAGTTATTCTGCTAATTTCAGTAAGTAAACTCTAGATTTTACCATATGCAGTGGTTGTGGTGCATTCTTTTATTCCTTGTATAATTTGAGTATATAATTCATTTTGTTTATGCTTAGAGGCAGGTCATGTGATTTGGTAGTGTAATTCTAATAAGCTTTCAGGTGCAAGCTGATTTGTTATTTATTTTCCTTCTAACTCTTAAGTTATTCAGATCAGATCCTTAGTCGATTGTTCTCTAGCTTTCTGGCTTTATTCATATGAGCATATTTGATACTGATAATCTAAACTAATTCATCAGTCATTTATTGGTGGAACAAGGTGAGTGATTCAAGTAGGTATATGTGTGTATATGTATGTTATACTTATCTGAATATATGTGTGTCAGTCAGACTAAATCTCACCATGAGGTGTTGACATAAGATCTTGAGGGTGTAGGATTTATATATAATTCTGTTTCTAAGCTTAGTGACTTGCTTTCTTTCGGCAATTCATTCTAGCTGGGGGTCTTTGTAAGCTTTATAGCTGAATCTTATTATGTATCTAGCTCTTTTGTTGTCTGAATTTATCTATTCTCTTTCTCTTTGACTAGGGTTGTTTGCTTGGGTTAGCAATAAGGTATCTTCCTAGATAAGTTCTTAGGGTTGTGCTGAGATTTGGAGGTAGGTGCTTGGGTGGTCACTCATATGTGATTCTGGCAGGTATAAAAATAGAGTCATTCAATGTCTCTATCTTGCAACTTCAAACTTCAAAAAGTCTTTCTAAATCACACTCTACTCCTTTTTCCTATACTTTCATTATGACTTTACAATACTAATGATATCTAGTTACTTTTAATAATTTTATAGAGTTAAGTCTTTCCTCAAGTATCCTTAGCAAATATTGCTAGGATGATGATGATGAGATTGTTTACAAGACTTCTCCCTTATATTAGTGGATAGGTAAGTCTAAGCTTTAGTGATTAATTGGAAGTGTTCTTGATCATTACTGATTTTTTTTTTAAACTTTTAGTATCTCTGGCTACTTCTGAGGATAGTAAGGTCATCCGTGAAACTCCTTTAGGTTTTTAGTATTGTAATTATTAGCTTATTATATCTCTCCTATCAATGATCGATGCATTAACGATCGATCATACGTCACTCAATTGTGGCGTAGATGATCTTTGTTTGTATCGACCAATCATAATTTAGCATTAATAAATACACGCATATTGGCTTCATTAGCCAGTGCGCTCTTTACTCCAAACACACACATTCAAAGATCAAATTTCAACAGGTTATAAGCCCCAAGCCGCTCGAATTGCAGCTCGACAACCTGAGATCTACGCAATCATCTACGTAATTATAACTGTGATTACTGTAAGTGTTTATTTAAAATCGTAAACAACGCATCAAACAAAGCGATAAACAACGCGACAAACGACACCGCGATAAAGCAACGCGATAAACAACACGTAACGACATAGCATTCAACGACGCAACACGACGAAATGGACAATCTATACGCATCATCGTCATCAGCAACAAGATCGACAAGATTGCGGTCTAAATCAAAAATAGACAACAGACATCAAACCCTTGACGACGACGACGGATTGGATAGCAACCATCAGAGCAATATCACATTTAGCCTCGATTGACAGGAACAGATAGCTACAACGATCAGAAATCAGGAAGATAAATTAGACACGCTTGCAACCCTAATGGGCGAATTGATGGCAAAAATCGACAAAATGATCACATCACCTAGTGCGCCAACCAATCAGAACGCCGCTACAGAAGGCAACACGCCACAAAGACAATCACCATCACCATCACCAACAACATCAACAAAGCTTAACGATCTGGCGAAGGAGTACCTGAGATCGATCAACAAATTTGATGGATCAGGTGGCGCACCCAGATTGTTCGATTACTTTGATGCCATAGAGCAATTTATCACCAGCGCCAATCTATCAGTACAAAAGGAGGAAGTCAACGCAGCGATCAGCAAAATTACAGGCAACGCTAGAATGTGGTTACTGAGGCATGTGAACACATCAGGAGAATTTGATTCATGGGATGAGCTTAAAGAGGCTATGATGCAAAAATACGCACTAATAGAACAATTGTTACAAATGCGCGATAAGCTTGCGATGATGAAGCAAAAAGGATCGATCGAAGATTATAATAACGCATTCAACCGGATTATGGCGCAAATCGAAGATATGACCGATACAGAAGCTATACCGCAATATCTCCGGGGTCTAAGCCCCAGGTACCGGGAATTAATACTTGCGCGGGAGAATATGCCGACAACGCTAGAGGCTTTATAACTCGCATGCATCAGGTTCGACCCGGATAACAAGCAAAGGCGCGACGAAGCCCACGTGACAGACCGAGGTAGCTACTGAGGCAGCTACTGAGGTGGCGACCGAGGCGGCTACTGAGGCGGTGGTCGCGACAACCGAGGTGGACACGCCGGACGAAGCCGAGGCTACAACAACGAAAACAGAAACAATCGAGGAGGTCATAATGACAGAGGCGACCGAGGCGGCGATCGCGGAGCCAATCGAGGCAGGAATTTTTGGGGACACCCTCGGAAATGTTATGTCTGTGAGGGAGAACACAGAATATTTCAATGCAACAAATTCAACGATTGGGTAAAAACAGAAAAAGAAAAAGAAAAGACTAAACCGAGAGCTAAAGCAAATCTGGCGATTGGCACCATCATCGATTCGGGCGCCACGCAATATATGTTTAACCAATTGGAGCTCTTCGAGATGGTGGCTGAGCACGACGGCTTGGTCATGTGTGCAGGGAATGAGAAATTACGTGTGACGCACATTGGGACAATTGAGCTCGATGATAAGCTGAAATTACGGGACATCTTATATATACCGGAGATCGCCAGAAATTTAATATCTGTATGGGCATTAACACGTGACGGAAATGATATAACCTTCAAGAGCGACGGATCAGTAATTAAAATCGGCGCAGATCACAAAGAAATTAAAATCGGACAAGCCGATGGTGACCTATTTCATTTATCAACATCAGAGCTAGAGCTAGAAGCAAACATCGCCGATTCCAAGATTGCAAACATCGCCGATTCCAAGATCGATGACTATATATTATGGCATCACTGACTAGGTCATCCGGGCCGAAATACTCTGCAATCAATCAACAAATTTGTCACAAGGCTCGGAGATGTGCGGCTGTCGACCGGACAAATCAAAATATGCGCCAGGTGTGAACATACAAAGTCGCACCGCAAGCCATTCGGACATGCAAAAAATCGATCGATGGAGCCTATCGGAAGGGTGCACACAGATCTGTGCGGGCCGATGCCCACGCCATCAGTCAATGGAGCAAAATATATATTAACTTTCATTGATGACGCCACTCGCTACGTCACAACATATTTTATTGACAACAAAAGTGATACATTTGATTGATTCCGGACATTCAAGGCATTCGCCGAGATGCAATCGGGCCGAAAACTCAAGATTCTCCGATCAGATGGAGGAGGAGAGTATGTAAACACCGAGATGCGCGAATTTTTAATCAAACATGGAATTCATCACAAAATGACGACGCCGGACACACCGCAACAAAACGGTGTAGCCGAACGATATAATTGGACATTGATGGAGTCAATCCGGGCAGTTAAAATTACTGCCGGCATACCTGACGAACTTTGGGCGGAACTTGCCGCAAGTGCTACATATTTATGTAACCAATTGCCAACGCGAGCCAATAAGGAGAGTGCTTCACCATTTGAATTATGGCACGGTCACAAGCCTGATATCAGTAACTTGCGCGTCATATGGGCTGATGCATATATGCATATTCGCAAGGGAAAAAGGTC
>RBNK01000516.1:0-24678 GCA_003990785.1 Endogone sp. FLAS-F59071 | reverse complement strand
GGGGGGGGGGGGGGGGGGGGGGGGGGGGGGGGGGGGGGGGGGGGGGGGGGGGGGGGGGGGGGGGGGGGGGGGGGGGGGGGTGGGGGGTTTTTTTTTTTTTTTTTTTTTTTTTTTGGAAATGGGATGGGGTCGGATATTTTGCGGTGGCTTTATATCGAGAGCGAGGCTCGTAGACTATACATCGTTTCGATGTCTTCACATCCCTTGGCTAAGTTCGCGCGTAGCGTTTTATTATTATTATTATTATAATCCTGAAGGCGTATTCGCGTTATAATTAATTATCTCTAAATATGGAATCGAGTCCCCAAAACACTTTTTGACAGAGAACATCCATACGCTGTAAGAGGCCATTCATTTTTTTTTTTTTTTATGTCGGCTCACCGAACAACACACAGCACTAACTTTGAATACAGCTGCCATTTGGTGAAAGATTCTGTTTTATTTTATTTTTGATTTAAACCTCCTATTTATTATATACTACTATTAAAATGTTCAGTCGCATTCCGCAAAACATGCCTTGCGCAATTTCATTACTGCCTTTTGAGACACATTCAACAATCAGAACATACCAAGGTTATCGCAATAAGTCGTTTTCGCAATCTCATCACGAATCATCACACCAAGAACGTCCACGCGATATTTCGCACGTACGGGTTCGTGTCAGTGTAGGCCTGAGCGAGCAACGCATTGTACGAGCTCACAATCAGCTGCAAAAAACAGTGTGAATATTGAAGGAATTAGCAGTTGGTCAAGAAATATTTCTCAATAAACCCCACAGTTGCAATAAATGCCCAGATCAATAGAAGGCTGGAACCCACTGACAGAGCGAAAGATAAAAAATAAAAGAGGCGATATATACCTTTCTCTCCTCGCGATGGGTGGTAAACTGCTTCATTAGTTGGCCAATAAGCGCGAGCCCCGCGACCTTCAACAGCCCGCTCTCTGCCGATGCGACATCTAGGGCAGTGTTGTACAAGGCCTGTGCCACACTCAAAAGGAAGCGCGCTCGAGTCACTTTCAAATGTGGTTTGTAATTGGCCGGGAGCCTTTTCAGGCAGTTTTCCAGCGTTTTGGTTAGGTCATCGACCACCTTCCTGCCGCGGTCCGCAGAATCCAACCCTTGCAACTCAACTTGAGCTCTGGCCACCAGAATCCGCAGCCATCGCGCTGGGTCCAAAAGTATGAACAAGGCCGGGTGCTGCTCAAGTATTGTTGTGGCCAGGTCTATTTGGAAGCTGCTGAAGGAGACGCCTGTCTGAACTGGCTGCCGGAGCGAGACCTCGAAATCGTCGATATGGTCACGGAGCTCATTGGCAACGTACACTGACTTGATTGGCATAGTGATCAACTGCAGCGTGCGATCGTCGATAAATCCGTCCGCCAGCAGCTGATTGACCATATCGACGATCACTCTTGCATACTCTTCTTCCGTGGTAAGGTGGTATTTCTGGATTGCTTTGAACACAATTCCCAGTCGTAAACCAGCCTGACAACCCTTGTTGGTACGCTGCTGAAGAATGCTATTAATGATACGTGATAAATCTGACGGCGCCAGCAGTTGGAGAATATTGTCCGCTTGTGAGAAATCAATAAGCTCCATCAACGCACTATGCTGATCCCAAGATCGTTCCATATCCTCCTTTTTGACAATATCTTGCTCAGGAAGGGAAACAATCACACTTTTGAGGAACTGCACAACCGAGTTAGTGCCCTGAAAGTAACCGATTTGGCGCTCCGGAAAACCTTCCTTGTTGCGATTGTTCTGGATGAAGGTCTGGAAGGCTGTCAAGATTTCGAGCACTTGCGTAAATCCGGCTTTAGTTTGACCTAGGCTCACAAGCAAATCCCGGATTCCATCCCTACAAGTAAATAAGACGGAGAGTGACTTTGTTCCACCACTCTTGATGGCCCCCTTCAGTAAGCTCGTGATGCTAGACGTATATGTTGGGAGCGATTCCGTCGACTTGAGTTTCTCCTGAATCAACAGATTTACAAGCGAAGTGAACTCGGGGCCGACAATTGTTTCGTGCGACGTGCTCTCCTTGGCCTCGTAAAATGACCGTATGAAATCAGCACAGAATCTCTGTGCATCGTCCAGGAATCGACCTTCCGCTGCAAGCTTCAAAACTGACGTAATTTTGGCAAAGGCCTCGTCAGCCGTCTGTTGCTCGTGGGAGAACTGCTTTATTTCTCGTTGCTGAAGCTTGGAATCGAACAACGGGTTCGCTACCCTGCCAAATGTAAACAAAAAAAAAAAAAAAAAAAAAAAAAAAAAAAAAAAAAAAAAAAAAAAAAACATTAGAAGGGAACAATTGCTTACGCATAAGTACGGAAGCTAATTAAACCTTTCCGATTGAAGATAATTGCAAGAAGCTACCTTCGAACGAGACCCATCAAATCAACTTCCGCTTGAGTACCAAAGGTGTATGGTATGCACACCGGAATGACATCGATATAATAATTGATGTAATCCCTGAGACTCGTTCGTTTCACATAGTCCTGAAATCCAAATGAACCAATAGATTCAGGTGATTAGAATCTGATCAACATTACGCCATTCCGTGGCTCATTTTACCAAAATTTATCGTATCGCAAAAATATGAAAGAAATATTGGACTCACCTCGAATTTCAGCCCCATCAACTCAGTGCACCACACGCTGATCAAATTGTGCAGTGACTCGTACGCCAACCGGCCCATCTGCTCGTCCGGCAGGAACGCGATGAACCAGTCAATCACAGCCTTCACGCCAGCCCAGTTCCTCGTCCCATCCTCGGGCTTCTCAGCGTGTAACCCGGCCGTGCGATTCACCCAGTCCAGGTATTGGACGGCAATGGCAGTGCACCTCGACACGAGCTCGGGGTTAACGGTCATAGGCAGCTGCCGGGTCAAGCGAAGTTCTTGCTGCTCCCGGATGGTAGCCAAGGTCTTACCGTACGGCGCCGAGTTGAAACTTAGAAAGTTATGCAAAGTCGAGTACATGAAACGGCGGAGAGCTATTACACCAATGTATACAATGTCCTGTTGGTCCTGGAGAACCGCGCGTTCCACCAGAGGGAGTAAAACTCGAGTAAGGTAGAGTTCTCCATTGGCAAGGTGGAGTGAGGGTGTGTGCTTCTCGCCCAGGAAGTTCTGGATGATCTCGAGCGATTCGGAGGGCATGAAAATGCGGTAGGAGTACATACACAAGGGCAAGTACTCACAGTTGACCGTCAACAGGTAGGCCGTGGTCTCGGGTTCCAAGTCCTCGATCGCGACTGTTTTCTCAAGAATCTTCCATCCAGCATCAATGGCGTGCGCCTCATCCGGATTCATGCCTGTCAGCCATTTGAACGCCCCATCCAATAACTCGATGCGAACATCGCGGTGCAAGTACCTGCGGCTGCATTCGCGCAGTATCAGCTTGACGTTGTCCTCCGACGGGTTATCGATGAGCAACCGGATAATTTGCTTGTGCACGCCGACCCTTAGTACCTTACGCCTCTCACCCGAGAGCACGGTCCTAAGGATACTGTGGAATGTGCTCGCGGGGATGTAGCTGCTCACTCGCTGCAAATTCAGAATGGCAAGCCTGGCTTGGTCGGACTTGAGCACGGCAGGGCTCAAAAGGAACTCGAGCGGCGCCACGGGCTCGTCGTTGTGCGAGAAGCCAAGATACAGCTCTTGGACAATGTTAGGGGGTAGGGGTTTCTCCACCGGCAAGGGCGATCCGTTTTCCCCCGCCTCAACGATAGCCACCTCGAGTTTATTCTGCTTCTCGATTAGACCAACGAGATCCGGATACGTTGTAGTGGGTAGATGGACGTATCGCTTCATACCCGAAAGCCTCTCCTCACCCGTAGCGTCGCGGTTCTTTGCGATCGCGAGCACCTGCTGCCCGAGTCTGATGCATTGGTGATGATGCAACCTGAGAGCGCGCGGGAGACCCGTCAGCGTCTGGGGCAAGATATATTCAATCGCCTCGTCCTCGTCCTCGATTGTGGAGTTATTCCTGGCCACCTTCTGCGCCGCGAAGATGGCCCCGCCGCGCCCCCTCATGCGCTTATACCTGCTCGAGCTAGCCCGATTCTGTGTATTTAAACCGCGGTTCAACTTGGCCACATGCGAATCGTAGAAAGCACCCAAGAAGGTCTCGCCAGATAAGATGTACTTGTCCAGCAAGTCTTGGCGGTGGTCGACCAGGTACTGTACTACAAAATCTAGGTAGATGGCCGAGGGCGAGATGGCCAGCAGATCCGCAACAATCTCGCTCAGCTTGGCTCCATGCCGGACCTCACGCCACGTTCGCCACCACCTGACCGCCCAGCTAGCCTGATCTGACCTGATCGCCAGTGCAATGAACTCGTCCATGAGCGGGTGCATTTCGGGGTCCTCCTTTTTCGCCACCTTGGCCTCGTACCACTTCATCGCCGCCTCGAATTCTGTTCTCATATGAGAGTATGGCTCATCGTACACGTCCGACTCATTCCATGCCAGCAGCCCCTCGTTTCCCTTTGGCGCGCCCCTAAGTACTGCGACCCACCTCTCAACAACGGCGGTAAGCTCCGGCACGATCATCCATGCCTTACGAGAGTCCTCAAATTCAAATTCAGACTTGGTCACAAGCGGGACGAGCTGCGTCTCACGCGCCTTGCCCGACTCATCCGCAAAGCCCTGAATGTTGCGCTCAAAGAACCCAATCAGCGCCCGCGCGGTGGCCACGATGGCGAGCTCTACGTCCTGCTGCATGGGCTCGTCCTGTGGCCCAAATCGGTCTTCGCGCAGGTTTACCAGACTCCAGAGCCGCCTGGCGGACGGCTGGGAGAAGGAAATGTAGGTGGTTATAGAAGAGATGAGACCTTCCTCAGTGCCGGCTTTCTTCTCGCCGTACTCGAGCACCTTAATTCGCCAAAGAATCTCAAGCCCGAGCGTGAAGAATGGGTGCGACGACTCCTTCCAGTATCTCATAACAAGATGCCACGCGAATTCCTGGAAATTGGACACGATAGTGGGCAGCGAGTGGCGCGTGATAGTCGGGCAGTCGCGCGCGTTGACTACGCTACTGAAAATGGCGAACCAGAGCCGCGCGTGTTCATGAAAGTCGAGTGAGTCGGAGTACGTATTGTAAAACTGGAACACGGAGGGTTTGCACGGGATCAGGATATATTCTTTAGAGATATCAACGCCACTATTTGCTACCGGCACGACCAGCAGTGGCCTGAGGATAGCTTCGCGGTGCATGACGGGCTCGTTGTTCATCCTCGACCCAGACAGTAGCGTCAGCGCCCACGTAAGGGCTGGTCCACTCTGGCTTAGGAGAGCACACTTGAGTAGTACATTCCACGCCTCGATACGCGACGTGACGTTGGGGGTCGACAGTTTTTTCTGCATCTCAGCCTGCGTCGTCGGATCCGTAAGGTCGCGCAGCGGCTCAAGGGCGTCGAGTGCTGATTGTATAACCTGTTTGTTCTTGTCGCCGTCCTCCTCTACGTACATCACGATGCTCTTCACTAGCGCCGCGCGCTCCGCCGCCGGCAACGTAAAACACAGTAGCTCCTGAATAGATTCATTGTCGAGGTAAGTTCTCCACTGCGCAATGCTAACGGCCTCGAGCGCGACGTAGCGCCCGACCTGCTCCGAGCCTACAAAAACGACCCTCGTCAAAAACGGCATCGATAGGTCGATCGTGTGCTCCTTGGCCAGATTCAGGTATTTGTAGCACACAGCGTCCACGTCCTCTTGCGTGATGGAGCTGCGTTCTCTCCTCTTAGAAAAATTGAACAGGCTACTCAAGTTGTCGAGCATATTATTCCCAAAGATTAATACCTTTTCTGCCTCTGTTGTCGTCTGTATCATGCGTGTCAGAACTTCAAACGCTGTAGCGTGGAATCGTAATGCCAGCACCGGCATCTCGATGAGTGCCGTAAACAGAGAGTCGGCATGACCGATGAAGATCGAAATGTCTTTGGGCTTCTTGAACTGATTCCGCACGGCTCCGTGCATCGAGTCGTCGTCCTGCTGATTCCTATCACGGGCGACCGCGAGGCTCCACCGTGGGACCAGTAACTCAAGCAGCTCCTCCGTCATCTTCTGGTATTTTGCGAAGCGCTTCTCGCGCGCCTCTGTGCAAATTTTCAGCTTGTCGTTCGTGCTCGAAAGCTTGACCAGCCGTTCACATGCCTTGAGGAGGAAGGTCAACTCATCGAAGTCGTTAGATGGCTGGTTCTGAAGCATATCGCTCGTCCAGCGGAGGAGCACGAGCCATTGCTCACGCGTGCGACCTTCGAGGCTCGATATAAAGACTTTGGTGGTCCATGCAAGAATATTGGCGCGGCGGTAGTCGTGCAAATGGGCTTTGTCACCCGGGTGGTAGTCGTACGAATGGGCTTCGTCGCCGGAGTGGAGAGGGGCCGCGAGGAGTAGCACAAGGTCGTTTGCAATAGTCATGAGTTGCATGAAGGAGAGATGCTTGAGGACGGCTTCCTGCCAGGGCTGAGCTCCGATGAAGGAGGAGTTATTGGTGTACTGTTGGCTCAGTTTACGGAGGATCAGGTTGTGGGTGCGTTCAAAATTATGTGCGATGAAGACGCTCAGATTGCTACCTTCCAATAGGTATGGGTAGAAGTCGAAGACCATCACTTTGTCCCTGCGGTATTCCTAGAGTAAACGAAAGATGCGATGGAACTGGTTAAATGGTGCCTGTATCAAGAATCCAGTGTCGTGACTATAAACAACTCTCGCAAGACGTTAGATATTGCCAACAATCCTCTCAATCCTACCTTTGGCCCCTTCTTCTCGCTTGCTGAGTCCCATTCCGCCAGCGGCCACTTCTCCATAATGTCTAGCATCCGCTCGGTCGCCCTGACTATCCACTCACGTGTACGTAAACCCGTCCGTGCGCGCCACCTGGTCCAGATATCCCTCCGATCAGTTAACACGCGGTCTACCTGCTTCTGTTTCTCCTTGTCATTAGCGTAAGATACAGGCCGTTTAGACTCTTGCCAAGGTACGTTGGTAGGCTCGGGGGAGCCCGTAGTGGCGAGGTCACGCTCGAGTAACTCGACAAGCGTGAGCGGATGGAACCGGACGAGCCGCTCAAATTTAAGATTGCATGAGTTGCCGTATATATTAGCCAGGAGATGGGAACGCACAACGTTGGCGGAGCAGGCGTGCACCCAACTGTTCACCGCCTCGATACCACGCCACTTCGCCAAGGCGAGACGGTCTAGGACGTTGACACGACGGTGAGTGATACAGCTCTGGTGAAGGAGGTCGATCGTCACGGTCGGGAGGGGGGTAGGGGTTGCGCCAGTGATGAGGTTATACAGCTGGTCACTAAATTATGAAGATGGTTAGAATTTTTTATTACTTAACATTATCAGGAGAATGGGATTTGTGATAAATATCGCAATTACAGATCGTTGTAGAGTGCTTACTCAGAGGCTAATCGCGCTACGTGCTTGATCACCATGGGTTTCAAAAGTTCCGAGGGAGAAAAGAGGGCCTCGAGCAAGAGATCCATGTCACTAATACATTGGGCAATAGTGATACCAATCTTTGGTGGCGGGAAGTAAGTATGTTAAATAGGATTAAAAGCTTTTTAAAATATGCAAAAATGCCGTCGTTGTCAGCACAGTGTACCTGATGATCACTATAATTCTTCGCAGTGTTTGTCTTCTGCCCCGAGACGACCATCTCCCAGTCGTCACCGCCGTCGTCGTCGTCGTCGCCAGCGCCTCCTCGAGCTGTCTCCGTGGCGGTGAAGGAAAGATGCGTAGAGCTCGAGTCGGTGCTTTGCTGAGTAAGTATGCCATTACACGGCGGTTGGTTAGCTAACTTAATTTTCTCAACAATAAAACAATTGACGGAGGTCGTTTTGTAATAGTAATAAAAGCTTACCTTTAGGTATTCCTTGGCCAGTTGCTTGACCTTATTGACATCCTTGTTCTTACTAGTGGCGAGCTCAGCGGAACGTTTGATGCGCTGAAGATAGGACAAGGAGGATGCGTCATTGCGGAGGCTAATGAGATTCGACGAAGAAGCCATCGTGTGAGCAAAATGAAAGAGGGAGAGGGAAGAGATAGAGCAAAGAAAGAAATAATCATAAATTTATACCTGCCAAAAATCTTTCGTCCGCAGCATGCAGCATGTGACTGTTTCACATGCTGTTTCAGATTTGACTATAATAATTTTCATGCTGTAAGGAAGTCCTTATTAGGATGTTATATATGACGTCATGAAGATTTTCACGACCATTTTCACGAAAGAGACCGGCCTATCTGAGATAGAGAAAAGCTTGAGTAAAATACACACTTAAGAGAAAAGATGTAAAGGGAAATTAAGAGAAAAGAGTCTTTTTATTTGTATACGTTATGGCGACACACGAATATGTGATATGCATACAAAAAATATTTGGTTTAACTTATTTAAACATAATTAATCTGACAAGATTTGAGTATTCAATATTTCCGGATGTTTGTTGTATTTGTTTCTATGTGGCGCTAACTAGCAAGTTTGATATTGGTATAATGGAATTAACAATCTCGGCAGGCTCGGCGAAAAAAGAATTATTTATGCAGTCAAATGTTCGTTCGGCCTACAAAGAAGGCCGACCTCCATGCTTCTCCGGCCTCATATTGTCAGCGTCGAGACCTGACGTCGTCATGTCGTATATAAGAATTTCTTGTATAATTAATTAATTAATTAGGCCACCGTTTGGGTGACCATCGAAAATTGGCACTCCTATATAGTAGAATTTAGACCTCAATTTCTCACACACCTTAGCGTGAAATTGTACACAGCGCTCAAATTCCAATTTTCGAAATTCTCAATCGGCCCCGCCAATTCCAAATTTGCGTAATCACAATTTTGCCAAGAATTTCAACCAAAAGGTAACCATAAGGAATAAATCATATATCATTCAGATTGAGGCAAAAAATGACCGCTAATCTTAAAAGTTGCGCAAACTCAAGTATAGATTTTTATCAATGGCATACGTAATAGAGTTTACGGGTAAAATTTCGTTGTATGACTAATTCAAATTTATATATGGAATGGACTATTAAGGAAATGTATTGTGTTACAACTCATTGTTTGGCATTTCTATGGAATATTGTTGTTCATTCCAACAAATGAGGCGGAATTCAAGGATTACAATGATTCTAGGCAACAATATACAAACACAGATATGATATTATAAGGACTTCTTAAAAAAAAAAAAGTTTCCTCATCGATTGTCAGAATAAAATATTAGCAATTTTGTTGTTAACCATTTTAAGCTGATGACATGTCCAAGGGCCGTTGCTGTTTAGAAATGATAGGTAGATATCCAGGACGGATGTGGGACTGGAAAGCTCATTACAAGACGAAGATCGAAACGCATTACTATCGTTTTGAATCGTGTAATTTCGTCCATCGAATAGGCACTGGCCACCGTCAGCAAGGTTGTTGTCAAGGGGCAATGGTGTATCTTCGTCTTCGCCAAAGCTGCTATTTCCACGTCGATCACTGGATTTTCGTCTTCGCCAAGGCTGCTATTGGCTCCGAACCGAGGCGAGACCGGGACATCAGTTAAGTGTCGAGAATGGTACTTGGTTTGTCTCGTTCGAAACGAGACGGGTTATTAGGGAGTTTGCGTAACTTTGATCTCCAAACGAATTTCAATTTGGAATCTTTCAATTGATTTTTTATTTTTGCGCAAACTATTCAAATGGTGTACATGATGCAATGAATTAATACATAGCGACGATATCTTTTCAAAACTTATTGATTCAATCACTTTTATTATGTCATTATTATGTTACCATCATTTTAATCTTCCTCTTCGCTATTGTACCAGCGCGTGGATGTGGTTTCGTCCTCGCCAAGGCTACTATTATACCAGCGCATGTATGTAATTTCCACGTCGACTGGGTTTCTGTCTTTGCCAGGACTCCAGTGCGTGGATGCGGTTTCGTCCTCGCCAAGACTACTATTATACCAGCGCGTAGTGATTTCCACGTCGACTGGGTTTTTGTCTTCGCCAGGACTCCAACGAGTGGATGCGGTTTCCTCGCCGAGACTAGTCGACTGGGTTTCGGTCTTTCTTCATTCTGATATCCCACAGGTACTCGTCGATTAACTCTGCCGAATTGGGCCTCACGTAGACGCCCTGTTTTCCATTATGTCGACGAGCTGCTTCTAAATTCCGAGCGCAACCATCAGTTATTAATGGTCGATCGAAATCAAGTCATCTATGCGAGATGGCGACGAATGAAACAAGCAAAGCGGCGAGAAGATAAAATGGGTTGAAACAAAGTCAGATTATGCTATTGCGAATGGGTAAACAAAGAACAATGTTTGCGCCCATCAGACAATGATCGCCCTTTTAAAAATAAACAAACTCATAGTGTCTGCTCATGTGATTGCGCCCTATAATTCTTCTAGCGTCGTCGGAAGGATGCTTTTCTTTTTTTTGACTGAAACAGGCGATCCGAAACAGGACTTGACACTTGGGTTTCGAGTAACGAGTCAGAGGACAGCTTGATATCATTGTACCACACCATCCGCGCATCCATCTTATCGAGCTATGTTGTCGGTCTTTAAGCTTAGGATATCCAAAAAGTTCCTCGATCAGCTAGGACCCGCTTGGTTGCACTCCGGCAAGAGACTCCAAACGAGGAAGAGATTGACTATTTGCTGGATAGCGATCATCTTGCGTGTCGCATCCTTGTCCGACTGGAGGTAGAGGGATGCCAGATGATGTAATGCTACCGTTAACGGTATTAAAACTGTTCGGAATCATGTACATATCCAACTCGGGAGTACCCTCAAGCCGACGGTTGCTCCAGCTTTCTATATCGTACATGATTGCATAGGCAGGAACCTCACAAGCAATAACTCTCCCCTCATCTAAAAGCAATTCTAGTAATTGTGGGTGTCTCTCAATATACTTGATATACCTCTCAAGCGGGACGTTTTCCGCCAAAATTATTGTCCTGTTGGTTCTTCTTCCAGTTCTATAGCTGGTCCTTCTTCCTCGTTTGGAATCTCTTGCCGAAGTGCAACCAAGCAGGTCCTAGCCGAATCAAGGGACTTTTGGATATCTTGAACTTGAAGACCGACAACATAGCTCAATAAGATGGATGCATGGATAGTGTGGTAGTTTTGTTTTCCATACGAACTCCAGTCCAAATATATCTAGCGATCAAGCTTTATCCTGGCCAATTGGATGGTATAAAAGCAATGGTTGCTTTACGATTCTTTCGAATAAACTCAAACCCAATAAGGCCAGATGTTGTTATATCATTTGGGACAGTGTCTCTCCCCCGTGGAGCGAAAACTACTCTTCAAGCGAACCGTGTTCGAAAGGGTGTCTACTAAAACGTGGTGACCCTCTATGCAACGCCCCCGGAATTCCAGCCTACTGTATGAATTTTCCTGCAGCCCATCTTTTCAACCATCTTTTCAACGATCCAGCTGGTATTCCTGGTGGATTAGCTGCTGGCTTTAATTTGGACCTATGGACCATTCAGACTAAGGTGTTGAGATGTATGTATGCACTAATAATTGTATTGATTGCAGTTATTCATTATAATTAATAGTATTATTTTTACTTCTGATATATCCTTATTCCATAGTTGACTAGGAGTACGTTTTGATGTTGGTGAATCAATTTTTTTTTTTTTTTTTTTTTTTTTTTTTTTTATTTTTTTTTTTTTTTTTTTTTTTTTTTTTTTTTTTTTTTTTGAGTTGAATTTGTGCATTCCATAGTTTTGCAGCTTTACTATTAGATGCCCATTTGCTTAGCCATTTAGTATAAGTGGTATAAATATAAAAAAGAGCATTTTCTCTCTTTTTTATTTGACTTTTTGCGATGCAAAGTAAAGAAATAAAATAATATGTCGGGTGGTTAAAGACCGGGTAGACATTTGGATTTTTTTTGGCCTGAAATTATTAATTTGCGTCCAAGTAGTATTTACTTCTGTGCTTCGTCATTCCCCATCAGGCTTAGAGACCAAAGACGTAGAAAAAAGGCTCTGCCTTGATTGAAGGAGGTCATTGTACTTATATTTTAACCAAAATCGGCGACGAGGTGAACAAGGGTATGTTGGTTTTATTTCCCTTGGCACAAGAATATTTTTCGCTATAAAAGACCTAAATCCTTAATACCAAGTGCGATTTCATTTGAGTAAAGCTTCGTGATCTCTTGTTCATCTGCGCAATTCGTGGCATTTGTAAATTAAATAGTGAATTACAGGGCCAACTTTGGACAGACAAATTGGGACCACGAAGTGACTGCCATAAGGTAGCGTGAGAAGGCGCTGTATCAACTGTCGCCCACATCAAGGACACAAGAGTCATAAAGGGAATAAATATAGTGCACGCACAGTACTTTTCTATAACTGGATGACAAAGGAGAAATACACAAACTGTCCAGCTGACATTTAACAATGCGCTTTGTAAAGTAAATTGGGATTTTAAACAGTTTGAATTTACATGGATGTGTGTAGCTAACGAAATTTACAAAGTTCAATCAATGGATAATTTTCGACCTCTCGGAGGGTAAGCGAGAAGACAGTTTTATGTCTAGGATAAAGCACCCTTCGGACAAATTTTTGAGATACCACTATGGATATGAAATAAAATCTTGGATTTGCACGAGGCCCTTGGTCCGAAAATATATTGTAAAGTCGGTTTATTTATATTGGAAAAATACAATAAAGCGACGCGGTCGTGTTCACATAAACGTCAACACCTCGGCATCAAACTCGACCATGCCTCTGTCGCCAAGCTCTTGCTCGATTCTGGCAAAGTGATCTGAGGACCAATAGGCCTGAAGATCGGCTATAGTGCTGGCCAAAGAAGCACCTTCGTCTTCGGCTGATGGAAAAACCGCGCCGTCGTCGTCGCCGTCGTCGTCATCGCCGTCATCGTCGTCGCCGTCGTCGTCGTCGTCATCGTCGTCGTCACCGTCGTTGTCGTCATCACCGTCCGGGAAGTCTCCCTGCAAGCCAGTATCCTATGGATTGGGAAATGGCGACTAAGATTAGGTCACGTGATCTACATCTTCAATGATACAATTATCCGGAGTATACATGCACCTCTTGCGCGTTCGACGAAATAGGACCAATCTCTGTTTCCCTCATTGGGTTGCTGGAATAAAGCTGCATCGTTTCCATAACTATAAGGCCAGAACTTTTGGTCGGAACCAAGACGGTAGGCTGGGCCAGGGCAGGTATTGGTTTCAACTGCATGGCTTCAGAGGGTTTGTCGCTGCCAGGATGCTATGGCAAGGCAAACATCATGATGGCAATTTTGGAATATCAGCTTTGACGTTCTTGTTGATTCAAAGGCAAAGAATAATTAAATATCATTCGATTCACCTTCAAGAAATCAACAGATTCACTGTGCATTGCGTGTGGTGTATGAGGTGGTAACAACAAATAAAATGTTGGGTTTTGTCTTAAGCTAAACGATAGTAAAATCTGCCTTTATAATACTTGATGGATTGTTAACTGGTTGTGGAAATACTAAAATAAAATGGCTCATACTGCGCAGTGGGAAACCACATGATACCTAACTGCACATTGTTTTCCGAAATAGTCGTTACCCAGGCAATTTCTATAATTTCCATCACAAAAGGTCGTCAATAACAAAACTTTTTGTAAGTAAATAATAAATTCGCGATCCAATTTAAAATCGACACATAAAAAAATACTATTTATCTTACGATCGCTCAAAAATACTTTTCCCGGGGCGGAAAATATATACAGCTTTTAAAAGCAAAGAAGGCGGGAAAACAAGCGTAAGATGCTTGAGAATAGGAGAATATCCCTCCCGAAAAAATTCAATAGTATCCCTCGTTAGTCTAACTTTGCGGCCTTACTATGCGTGGCCATAAGATTGGTAAATGCATTTGACCAGGTAGCTTGGTATAGTGATTAGAGAATGACGTATATAATATTTTACTGGAACACCCTTATTTTATTTCTTTTAAAAAAAAAAACTCCTTGTGCTATCACTCTTGACCAGTTTGAGGAGATAGCAAAGGAGTAACTGCCTGTATGGTCCGGCCGTCGTGGTAAGGCGGGATCAAGGAGACAGAAGTGATTGGTATGTTTAACAATAGGTGATTATTTTTGAAGACGAACCATTTTTTTTTTTTTTGATGGTGGTAAATTGCAGTCACAACGATCTGCAGCTTTGCTTCGAATGAGTGCTACGATTTCCTTCAAAATGGGATCATGTGTAAGCATCTCCGTGCAGCAGCTCTCTACACTGATGATTTACGAAAGAAAAATGAACATTTACCTGAGATGATTTTCATAACACAACATGAGGCATGTCTCATCCATAATACTCTCTATGGCAGTGGATCCTCAACATTGGCAAGTTCAGAGGACACCATGGCTAATGCTGTACAGGAGAATGAGGCAGAAAGTGATGATGATGATGAAAATGAGGCTACCAATGAAGTTGATAATCACAATGACAATAACAATATCAGCAACAATGACAATAACAATGACAATAATACTGATGGATCCATACCTCTCTCATCTGAAGAGACTCTTAGGCACATTGAGCATGCACTTGGCTTGACTAATATTCCAACAAATGTAAGGATAGACTCACCTACACCCATGCAACAATCAATGCAACAATCAACCAACATCATTAGTTTGAATTCTGCTGCTATTCACAAGCAAGAGCTTGACTTATTCTTCATGTCAACTGCAAGGAGTCTGCAGAATTTGCTAGAGAATTCGGCTTTTTTTCAAGGCCTATCTACAGAACAGCTATCAAAACAAGAATCAGACTAAGAATCAACTAGCATCAGTAATGAATATGCCCTTGCAACCTATCTTCATACCATTGTTACTTCAGACTCCTTTCAACAGGTACAAAATCTTGTTGATATCATGTCAGAACACCGAAATCCTCGCAAGCGCCTGGTTGATACCACAGGAATTCTGCCGTTAGAGAAGGAGATCAAGCAACGAAGACTTCCATCTTATTCAAGTGTATGAAGCATGAATTTAAAAAGTTACATTCAAAGAAATACAGTATAAATATTGTAATGGCAATGACAAATTAGCAAAGGACATTACCAAGTATTATGTACATTGGTGAGTGAGTGGGTACCTGTCATAAAAGAGAACCTGTTGCAAAAGAGAGTTTCAAATAAACAATAAACATGTTGGGACCTACCACAGTATTTTATGGCTGTCGCGCTCGCATGCCCACATTATTTTACGGCCCTCACGCTTGGACGCTCACATTATTTACAGCCCTCGCGCTTGCATTCCCGCTATCGCACTCACATGCCCACTTTATTTTACAGCCCTCGCGCTCGGACGCTCACATTATTTACAGCTCTCGCGCTTGCATTCCCGCCGTCGCACTCGCATGCCCACATTATTTTACAGTCCTCGCACTCGGATACTCACATTATTTACAGCCCTCACACTTGCATTCCCGCCGTTGCGCTCGCATGCCCACATTATTTTACAGCCCTCGCGCTCGGACGCCCACATTATTTACAGCCCTCGCGCTCGCATTCCCGCCGTCACACTCGCATGCCCACATTATTTTACAGCCATCGTGCTCATGTGCCCACATTATTTTACAGCCTTACATATTAGACCACATATTAATAAAAACGTTAGAACCTACCACAGTATTTACAACTGTCGTGCTGGCATGCCCACATTTCTTTTTTTTTTTTTTTAAGCCATCGCGCTCTCATGCCCAAATTATTTTACAGCCGCCGTAGCTATATGGTAATCTGTGGGACAAAAGAAAAGAATAAGCAAGCCAAATTCTGCAAGACGAAGAATTAAAAGCTCGTCCTTAGTTCTCTAATGAGGGTAACACATCGTCGGCCTCAGTTTCTTTCAACATATGCAAATTCACAAGCGACGAATCGTCTCTTTACCTCCTCTTCCAGCATCCCCGAAATCCCCCAGCGACGAATGCGTCCCCAAAATCCCCCAGCGACGAATGCGTCCCCCGAAATCCCCCAGCGACGAATGCATCTCCCCTCAGCGACAAATCGCCTCTCTCCCTAGTGACGAATCCCCTCTATCTCCAGTGACTAATCACGACAAACCCTCTCGAATTGCAATTGCCTCCAGTGACAATAGCAGCCCAGACGCTAAGTAAGTATATACGAGGGACACGTGAAACAGATCGTCTATTTTTATTTTAGGGGGGCCACAGCGACGGCGCCCCCAAAAAAACAAATTTTTGCGCGTGACGTCAACGTCCTAGACTATCATTTTTTGTGGCTTAGAGGGGTCTTGTAAATTGGGGGTCTTGTCGATTTAACGCATTTGATAATATAATTAAGCTCTTCTCATTTATTATAAAATTTATGGCAACATGTTTTTATTTATTTATTTATTATAAGATTTATGGCAATATATTTTATTTATGAATAAAATTTTTTCGCCTATTATTTTTTTCTTGGAACATTAAAGGACAACTCGTTTAGTAGACCCGGGTACTATCAGCGGATTGCCTTCAAAGTTGGGGGGGTACTATTAGTGGGGGGGTCTTATAACCGGAATCTTACGGTAGTATATTTTTAAGGACTTGCGAGCACAAACATACCGAGTTCCCATACGAGTGCCCCTCGTAAATGTGCCAAAATCGCCATGCCACACATGTGCTCAACATTTGCGTGCTCAAACACGCAAACGTTCAGCTTAAACGCTTGAGTGCTTGAAAACTCGAATTCTCGAACACTCAATTTTCAAGAGCAAACCAAATCAATCCTTACGCTGGAATCTTTCTGCATGATCTGACTTGCTTTCGTAGCTGATATCAATATTAATATATTGATATTTTATTCATACACTATTGATAATATGGATATGCTTAAAGAATTTGAAACAATTCAATCACAATTCTCTTAAAAAAATAATGCCCAATTTGCAATAGGTCTTTATATATATATATATATATATATACCAATTACCTTATCCCCGCTTTACGTCACCACTGCCACCTTTTGTGGCTCCTGAGACAATTTCCATGCTCTATGCTTCCGTCCTCCTGCCAACTTTGTTATGGTTATGGCCGTTTCACATACATAATCCGAACGACCCCACGACAAGAGGTATTCTGAACTCAAGAGATTCAATCCAGAACAGTTTTTTGAGGGAAACTCAAGGGCGGAGGTATGAAGGCTACTTCAGAGAATGCGTATTCGCCGTACACTTTCATTGTGTTACATAAAGCTCATGGAGTTTCTGAGAAACCCTCTCGTAAATCTCACAAGTAGAACGCGTCTCTACCCTGATTGGTACGTTGCCCAGACGGTTTGAAAACACTCATCGCTGTATTGTGTCGAATTTAAATACCACAAAATTAAAGACTACAGTTTTTTTTTTACTCCTTAATTCGATTGTTCTCGTATTGTTGATTGAACACGGATCCTCTACGACCTCACTATGATGGTATCTTTTGTTGTCGATGGGAATCCTTAGCTAAGGGATCATTCCAATACATACGTGATCAGTATGGAGGATTAACCCTGCTAAAGTTAAATGAAATATCCATGATGACGAACGAGTGAATAAAAAATTTCACAATTGGATGAGGATATATATTGGCAAAGATGAATGAAAAACTACGTTAGCCGCATTCTGAAATACAAAAAACATACATGAAATTTTTTGGTTTGGTTCCGTAATACAAAATAATAGGTTACAATATCTATATCACAAGCAGGAGCCGCAGAAGAAACTGTCCCTCTGTTACTCAATCGAACACCAGAGGCATCCAAGTCAAACTAGGGCTGAATAACCAGTAAATTACATTATCCAAGTACAACTCCACTATTACCTAACCCGCAACACTTAGGCATCGACAGGTTTTTGAACCAAGAAGAAGTACATGGGAGTGAAGATTTCGAGCTCGCCACCCTGGATTAGCTTGTCGGCGGCGTCGTTAAGGAGCGCAGAAGTCTCCTTGACGCCCTGGGGGATAATATGAAGTGCCTGAAGGATGGTGACGGTGGTATGGGTAATAACGCGGCCGACGGGCGAGCGGGCGAAGCCACGCAAGCCACCTGCGCGGCTCAGGGCATAATACCAGGGCTCGGTGGCTTCTGTGACAGGCGCAACATCGCCTTCCTCGATGACGATAAAGCCGACGGACTTGGCAGCGTTAAGGCATGCGGAGGTTTTGTACATCTTGGAGATGGAGTTACCTTCCTGGAGAGTTTAGGGATTATGATGATTCAGTCAATGGTTGTGTTACCAGTCCAAACTATAAATATTGTCTATTTTAGTTTTACCCAATACTAACCTCAATACCATGGACGATCTTCTTCTGAAAGAGATCGTTCTCGTCGTATTTTTCAGTCACGCACCACTCATAACAAGCGTACTTGCCGCCAGGCTTTAGAACACGGAAGATTTCACCGTAAACCATCTCGAGCTTAGGGGCGTGAACAGTAGCCTCGACGGAGAAGACGGCGTCAAAACTGGCGTCAGCAATGGGCATCCTGGTGAAGTCACCCTTGACGAAGGCGGTGTATTCGGTCAGGCCATACTTGCGTGAATAGGCCTCGCAGCGCTCGATTTGGTAGGCGTTGTTGTTGAGACCAGTAACGTGCGCGCCGCCGGAGGACTTGACCACCTCGCGAAGAGGACCGCCGACACCGCAGCCGACATCCTTTGGGAAGACAAGATCGCAGCCGTTGCATTAGCAAATGTCCAAAAATAACTTGTTAAGTGCCCAAAAGGACACATAGAAGCCACACCCTCTCCCATACTTACCAAAACCTTCATTCCCTTCTTTAAACCTAGCTTGACAGAGAGATAGGCCTCATGGCGGTTGGTGTTCTCCTCGAAAGTATCGCCTACGAAAATACGCAAGGTTCAATGGTTACCACCTATTGCCACCACGCGACGGCACGTGATCTATAAATTTTAGCTCAAGTCACGTTACACCCAAAAACAAAATTTTGTCGCTTACCCTTGTACATCTTGCAGAAATGAAACGACTGGCCCCAACCTAGTGAAAAGAAGGGAGAGATAGTCGTAGGCAACATAAGCCAAAGGTCGACAGTCGAACGCTGAAACACATTGGCGGTGACCGTAGATAGTGATTGTCCCAACAGCCCTCTTCGTCGTCGCTGCACACTGGTCATCTTGGTGGCCGACACCCAAGGGCTGTACATTTTACTTACCATACTCATAAAAGTCAGTGACCAAGTCGTAGAAGGCGTTGGTCATAATTTGGGCGTTTTCACGTCTTTTCTGGACGATTTCCTCGTTGTTCTTTATGTCTTTCTTGTCCTCCCAATTGCTATAGTACGTGTCCACAGCCTTGGCGTGCATCCCCTCGTTCTTTTGGGTGACCTTCTTCAAAGAGGTAACGATGCCACTCTCCTCCTCCACAATGCGACCATGGTGAATCTTCATCCTCTCCCTTTCGTCGGTGTAGGATTCAGCATTGACAGGCATGTTTGCGATAGTAGGAACGAGATGTCGTAGTTGAGGGAAAGGAGAGGAGAGTTTGATTGAAGAGGAGCAGAGAAGAAAGAAAAATGGAACCACAGATAAAGGGAAGGCTGAAGGAATGTGCGGCGAATTTTTAGAATTTTTCTAAACCTTCAGGGGCTTGTGCCAGATGATTTACTCATGATATTTATCCGTTTTAATACTTGCTAGCCTGTAGGCCGCACACACAGCATGCACTTCGTTTCCACATATGCCAGGTTCCAACTAGTCAGCACAAAATGGCGGGAATGGAAATGCAGAAATGCCTTTCATGATGTCAAACCGTCTTGCTAATTGTCTTCATTGAGATGTCCAACTCTAGGCAACCGTGAATGATGGGTAAACAAACACACGATGACATGAATACAAGTCTACAACGTGAGAGTAAAAGGCGCTACTTTGCGTTCGTTTAAATCTAGCAGCTGAGATAATGTTTCACATGACATCCATGATGCTGCCGAGTATTTATTGGGTCGGCGGCAGTTTTTGGTGCTCCTTATTGGCTACGTCAAAGATGACGATTCTTTTAGGGAAGAGATATCTATTCTTGGGGCGGGGATTCGAATCCACAGCTTCACCTTGCACTAAGGGTTTGCCGCCTGTTACACCGTTCACTTTATGATTTTTTGCACCAACGGCGGAATATTAGTCCGCTAGTTTTGCGCCTGAGAATCAAGGTTGCATCCGAAGGAATTATGGAAGCTCAAACCAGAACATTACCAAGATTTTCTGATTTCAATTAAAGTCTGGATCTCTGTCCGACCAATCTGATCTATACAGGCCAAAGGCTGATTGATCTTCAATGCACCTGTCGGATTTATTTGGGCTTACGGCTGAATCACATGATTGCACGACCAGGGCTGCCGAATTTTTCGTCTGCAATCACGACCGACAGTCCATTCTTGGAAATCGGACCCCATATCATGAAAACTGCAAATGTAACTGCATGCTCATCCGATCAAAAGACATTAATTGTCAAATATAAGAATCTTACTGTGCATACCAAAATGTCAAATGTAAATAAGTCCTTTAGAATGTCAACATATGATACTTTGTAGCCTCTAAAAACACCATCGTAAAATTTTAGACACCGAAGTCCGAAGTCGGCATTAAAGCAACTCAGTTTTTTTTTTTTTTTTTTTTTTTTTTTTTCTAGTTTAGAGAGGTAAATTCAAAATGACACTTTCAGAATAGGTAACTAAGGTTACCGAATATCTGAGCGGCCTATCTGTCAACTTCTTCACGAGCAAATCCAAAAATGTATGTATGCCAAAATGTAGCTAAAGCAAGTTTCATATCGGAAGCTTGTCCATTGATTTAGCGATAAATTATTGTTCATGCAATACAGAATATCGGTAGAGATTCTTATATTGGGAACTTTTCAACAAGTGATCCGGCACTTCCGGAAGATGTTCTCCTGGTTTAGAGTATTTGGTTTGTCGTTACAAAACCCATCTTATTTACGCCACTTGCATTATCGCTCGAATCTCGGACCAGGCCAAACCTTCCATTGTGCTTTGTCCCCATCAGTCGTACATCCGTTACACGTCTCCATCGCCATCGCCACTCATCGAGCGCGTCCCCACTCATCGGGCGCGTATGATCTGTCGAATCCGCCTGCACACTTGCGCCCTGCATGACAGCGGCCTAATGTTACAGCCAGTCAAAGTGCTAAGCGCGGTCATGCACCCTGCCAGAATTCTGACACACCTTTTGTGTTGTTCTAGGCCCTTATCTTCCCGCGTCGTACACGCGCGGAAATTTTTTTTTTTTTTTTTTTAAAAAAAAAAAATGCTTATGAGAGAGTAGGGGCGGAGTCCCTGGAAAGACACGAAAACTTTGCACGCTGTAACACGAGGTCTATCTGAAAGCAATTTGCCATTTTCAGGATTGGATAGATATGCTGTCTGTGCAAAGCTCCGGCGAGTTTCTTTTTGCGATACCAAAAGGGGTTTAGTTTAGCCTTGCTGTATAAAAAAAAAAAAAAAAAACCTGCTCCAAAGCTACAAGTAAATGGGAAGGTTGCATGAGCCATTCCATTTATTTATTTACGCTATCAAGTAAATAAGCTTCAGCTCACTACTCTTGTGTCAAATATCTTGCTGGTATGCGGAAAAATTATACGAGTCATTTACCAAGAGGCAATTGACAATTTTTAGCGATAGGATTGTCAAGCTTCTCCAAAGTGTGAAAAAGCCTTTGGCCTACTTTAGGTGAATAGCTAATGCTGGTAGTATTCAAAGCTGCTTAGCTTTACCCGCCCCTTTTTTTCTTAAAGTCGCTCAAATTGATGAATAGCCTCCTTGCTCGTTCAATCAATCGAAACCCATAACTCGAGTTTTCATGTCAGCCCCTCATATGTATTTGCTAGTAAAACAATACACTACACACAATGATGAGGGCATCGATATGGTAATAGATTTTTGTCGAAATTCTTTGTAGGTTGGGCGATGTATAGACGTAAATATTCACACTTATTTAATGTCCCACAGCCTAACAAAGAATCTGTCGGCGCATCGATGCATATGTAGGACTTTCACACTAATGGAAAACGAAAACTCAAGAAACTGCCTGACTTAGTGTATATAACTCTTATTCTAGTGTACGACCCTACTTCTTTCAAGTATCCAGGCCGTGATTTCGACGATCGTGCGCGTCCCATGTCTTAACCCCAGATATATATTCTGTCGCGACGATAAGGATATATATCAAGTTCATTATTTAGGTCCTTTCTGCGATTGTCCACAAGTGCGCGATGCTTTCACTGGAACCTATTGATCCGATCGCGACAATGGCGTCCGTTATTATACGACAAGTATGAATGACGTTGCACCCAAAGACAAAGAGCCGCACGGGTATCTATTCCATATGTCATTCTTCGCTGGCCCCAGTCACGAACGCAGGTTGTCCGCCTCCAGGGATTTTTTGGGTGCTCACCGCGGATGGCAGGCTTTAGCTGCTCGAGAGGGTGTCGGACAGATGGACATCGCGGTTTTACGTTCAACCTATTCGCGTCCTTCTTTTTTCCGGACCCCCTTCTCTCGTTTCTTGTCGCCATCTCGACAGTCCATCACTCCATTTCTCTTTTCTCATTCTGGGGCATGTCGTACAGTAGCTTTGCCTTTGTCATGACGAGTGAGGCAACGGCGTTGTGGGGCTCTCTCTCAGGCGTCGTTTGGGGGAAGCTGTTCAAAGTGGACGGGATAAAGCGCGATGCCATACATGTATATATTGCGAGGAGGAAAGGAAGAAAGGAAGGAAGCCTGAATTTGGAAAGGGAGGAGAGGAGGTGAAGGTGGTATTTGCGTTAATCACTAGCCCTTTTTTTTTTTTTTTTTTTTTTTTTTTTTTTTTTTTTTTTTTTTTTTTTTTTTTTTTCTCTGGTTTATTTTATTTCATAATAACGTTGGATGCTGAGTGCGTTATAGACGGTTTTCACCTTAGTGTAGATCTCACCATAACATGTGTATGCGATCCTAATAAACAACACATCAGGCCTATTTCGGGTATACATGTAAGAAGAGAGACGCGTGGCGAAGAGCACCATAGTGGTACATGTTGTGATCCATAATCCGGAACAACCTCTTTGTCTCGCATCCGAGAGCTTGGGCCGATTCTTCAACTGCATCACAAAATTGGAACCTAGTACCTATCTCATTATATTTGAGTACCAAGTAGAGAAAATATCCTATTATATCTGAATATTATATCTGGATATTACTTTTTAGGCACAATTTTAGAAATATCTTTTCACAACATTTAAGTTACTAAATATATTTAATAATGTATGAAATATTTTCTGGCATGTTCAAAGAAACTAATAAATATAAAGATTAAAGGTACTCTCATTTAAAATTTTTCAAACACATTGCTTGACACAGATATAATCAGGCACACTGGATACGGGTACCGGGTTTCGGTTTCGTGATGCTGTGTGTGTATGGTCAGGAGTAATAAATAGAATAAATGGAGGTGGTACTGAAGGTGCCGCAGGTGCCACAGTGGGATTGAGTTGGAAAAGCATGTTTCACCGTTACGGTAGAACCTTTTTTTTGAAAAAAAAAAGATGCCGGCGCTACGGAAGATGATATATATCTCCATCTCCGTTACCCAGCTGCTTTTTTGTGGGCTGTGCCGGCAGGCCCTCTTCATTTTCGGAGTCGAATGTCGGATTCCTGAAAGCGCGTAGGGAGAACCTAATGTGTCATAGGGAACATTGTTTTTTTTTTTTATCTATGCTCCTTTCAGGATCTTGAAGATGTTGCCGTGCATACACGGAACCCTCTCCTTCCCTCAAATAGAAGGATTGACTGATGACGTCACGCGCCCGAAACGATGGTCTTTTCCCCCAGTACATGTCAATTGTCAGGTATACATATAAATCTGACCCGAGACTTTGAGCTCCACCAACGGCCACCCGAAGCCACGTGGGAGATGACTTTTGCCGAGATTTTCCCTTGATGGCATCGATCTACTACCTTCTGCATTGTTGCATTGTCATCCTGCCAATCACGCACAGACTAATCGTGTGATGTCATGCGTATGGTCATTGGATAATTGGGAATGGCGCAATTTGTGATATCCCGACATTTGGGCCAAAATGGCCCCTGCGTTCACGAAAAACGAAAAAAAAAACAAAAAAAAAAAAGACAGCTACACAACTCCCAAAGTAATCCTTTGGGGTTGTAAGCGCCAGTGAACACCAAAAGAAACAGCGTGCAACAAAGTTCTATGGCTGAATTAACCATAAAAGTGGTTTGCTTTTTTCTTCCTGGAGAGAGAGGGGACGTGCGTGAAGATAACGTGGGACTACACACGTTTGCAATAAAACATCATTTGCATAATTAAATTAGCCTTTTTTGTGCTCATTCAATCATTCAACATAGTGTATGAATTTTAACAGTCGCGATAGAATGGGGGAAAACTGTTAAGGAAAGTCTCAATCCAATCAGCGAACGGGGGGAAGGTCAAGCGAGCAAGCAAGGACGTCGTGCGAGTGGTGATCGGTCGCTCGCGCGCTGGACCCAGCATGATTTTCGTTCTGAAAGTAGTATGTAGTTTAATTGTCGCCTTCCGATTGTGTGTGTGATTATAGATAGGACATTTATAACTTTCACAACTAGGGTGAATCGGGCAACCCCCTTCCGCAACACGCGAGATAGCTCTTTCTTTCTTTTTTTTTTTTTTTTTTCGAACAAGAAGGG
>RBNK01000515.1:0-24682 GCA_003990785.1 Endogone sp. FLAS-F59071 | reverse complement strand
CCCCCCCCCCCTCACAGGTTCAACAACCATCATCACTACCCATGGATTGTTCTTGGCAATGTAGAGCTGACGGAAGAATTTAAAGAGCTTGTGGGTGCCATGACCACGGCCGAGATTTCGTTTGCACAGATCTCTTTCAGCACCTGGCTGTTGCCGGAAGAGATTGATCTAGCAAAAATATACGGGCCTAGCCAAACAACCTTCCTTGGTGAAAGCTTGTCCAGTGTAGATTTGCCAAAGAGGTTCTTGGCTAGGTATTTGGCAGGACCAGTGTTCAAGTAGGCAAAATTATATGTATACCTGTACATCTGTGGGGTCACGGTTTCTTTGAATTTGGTTTGGGAAACTGCTGTTACCCCTATCGACAACTCTTATTGCACATTTTCCCCTTTAGCCACCCTCTACTCGAGCCATACACCCATGCCTGGCTCGTCTCTCCCACGTCCACCTACCCATGCAATATCATGTTCGACCCCTTCTTGCAAATGCACCATGGTAACATCACCTACTCGTTCGCCATCTCCCTCCGCAAGTACAGAGGTGAGGAGGAGCCCAGCCTTCCGGACGGCCTATGGAACACCTCCCTCCATTTCGTTGAAGGAAATCCCCAACACGTTATCCCTCCAAACCAAAGCCTCCTCGACTTCCTCCAGCGTGGCTCCAAGCAGAACGGATGGAACCTCTGCCACTTTCTCCCAGGCGCCGTCGAGATCCTGGATCTACGGTGGTTCAGGGGTCCCACGTACCAAGGGTTCTTTGGCGCCGTCGATCAGGCCGGCGGATTCTTTTACAAGGGGTGGGGCGCCGAGCATGTGCGATCCGTGGGAGCTGCGCTGCTGTTGCCGAGGAACGCGGTGAAGTGGTGGCACGAGATCGGGGTGCGAGAGGCGGGGATGACGTATTGTCCAAGTTATGAAGGAAAAGTGAGGCTGGATTGCGTTTGTAAGGCGGAAGAGAGCTTTGAGCGAGACCCAAGGAGCTGTCTGGCAGAGTTCTTTGGCTTGTAAACTGGTTTTAATTGGAAGTTTTGTGTCATCCCTCATATTTTGCTCAAAAAACATGCTTTATAATATTGAAGTGTTTGGAAGAGGGAATTATTCCTAAGAAAAGAAACTCCCTCCCCTCTAGTATTTGCCTCCAGTATTTGCATGAAATAAACTGCGATTGTGAAATAAACTGCGATTGTGAATCCCTCCGTCCAAAAAAAGCTTTGCCTAAAAATGGAAAACTAGATTACATCACCCCCAAATCCCAAACACACATTTCTCTTCCACAAGATCCTCCCCTCTCCAAAATAATAATAATAATAATAATCATAAAAATAAAATGCGCCTCAAAATTCTCATCCTCCTCGCCCTCCTCCTCTTCACGCTAGGCATCCTAGGCTTCGCGCCCGTCCACATCCCAATCAATGACAAGTTCCTGCACACCCTGGCCTTTGCCACCACCGCCTTGGTCCTGTACCATCTGTGGGACCTGGGTCTCGCCCGAAACCTGCTCCTCACAACTACCGTCATGCTCCCTCTCTCCGTCGGCAGCGAGGTTGTTCAGGGGTTTTTACCGGTAGGGAAAGCTTTTTTTTCTTCCACCCTCAAAAAAGAAAAATGGAAGGGTGGTAAAATAAATAAATAAAATAAAATAAAATCTAAATTTGTTATTTATTTATTTATTTTTTTGACTCCGTGTGGGTCTTTCTTTTTCTCTTTTTATTTCCTTCTTCTTCTTTCTTTTTCTTTATTTTCTTTTATTTCTCTTTTCTTTTTCTTTTTCCCTTTTATCCAAAAATCGCAGTACCGAACATTTGATACCAACGACATTCTCGCCAACCTGGTGGGAAGTTTGTTGGGGATCGGCATGGCGGTCGGTGTTGAGGCCGGTCGATGGTGGTGGCAGGAGTGTCAACGTCGCCGTAGCAGCCAGGTCCGGTACGTCGAATTAAGTTTGGAGAATGACGTGCTCGAGATGGTTTAGATTTTTTTTATTCTTGAATGCAAAAAAAAGTTGATGATTTACTTTAATTGCAAGTTGGCAAGGTTTTTTTTTTTTTTTTTTAAAAAAAGGAATAAAAAAAAAAAAAAAAAAAAAAAAAAAAAAAAAAAAAAAAAAAAAAAAAAAAAAAAAAAAAAGCAAAATGAATCAAATCACACCGGTCGCTGTGAAAATGTCACATTAATTCTGTTACGGAGAAAAAGGCGATAAACGTAATTACATTATAAGGAGATTCGTTAAACAGAGCAATTACATGTACAGGCCTCTATAATGTGCGAGACTAATTTCTATCTGCAACCAGGAAAGGGTTGGCATTAATACATGCAATTATATAAGAAAAACCTGGATATAATATTGGCAAACTAATATTTATTAGCTTGCTTGGTTTTGACACAAATGTAAACTGAATGTATCCTCCGACATCACAATTTACGACGCACTATTCAAAGTCAGCTTGACTTTCTTTGCATCATCTACCAGTGCTGCAACATGTTCCTTTGCGATATAATCATCTAGCTTCTTCATTAACCCGGCTTTCCCCTCTACACCAATCACGCCAGTAGCTGTATGGTGTTGTAGCCACGACCAGATCAATTTAAACGACCATTGTTCAGAGCCACAAAAAAAAAAAAAAAAAAAAAAAAAAAAAAAAAAAGCAAAAAAAAAAGAGATACGTACACTTAACCTTCTCTACTACTGCTGTTAGGTCCTTCATAGCGGCTGTTCGTATGGCTGAATATTTAAGATCACCTAGACACAGCCAACACGCTTGAAGGATATCGTTTAGCACAGTCCTGTCGACTTTAGCAGCGGAAACACGTTCGATGAATATTTGAAGGCTCTCGAGGATAGCCAACTGGACGTTCCAGACGTTGCCCTGAATATGAGTCGTAAGAACTTTGGCAATCTCGCCAGTGTATTTTTCTGTAATGCGATCATAACGCAGTGTCAATTATTATTTAAAACAATTGTGTGCAAGAGACTTTCGGTGATACTAAAGCATGAGCTTAGATCTTGTCAATACGTACCCTGAGCTTTATGTTTCTCGGGCTTGAATCCTGCCACAAGTGCTTTGAAGGCGCTAGCCTTGATCAATAACAACAATGGCCTTTCGTTTTCATCTTCTTCTTCCATCACAGCCGCCTCGTCCATCTCGCACAACTCCACCAAAAAGTCTTGCACGTCCGAGAAGCTGTCAACTTGATCATTGAATGATTCGAGAAAGAGCGTCAGCGAGCCAAGTGCGTGTCGCTTATAGGGCTTATTGTTGCGTTTGGCTTCCTGCGCAAGAATCTAATGATACGATGTAGACGATGAGCTTAGTACCAGGTCAGATATGAAAGAATAGAAACAGTCCGACAACTAACCTTGGCAATATCATCCAGTGATGGCTTCGCTTGCGGATTGGTCTGCCACCATTCATTGCAAGAGATGCACAATCGAACAAACGCATCCAAAACCGTTTCTTTGCCTGCCCATGATCGACCGGTAAGTGTGGACACCATAATAGGCATAATCGTTTCTACGTGAGGAAGCAAGCCCTTGCCTTTGAGGTGGTTCGATAAAGAGGAAGTAAACCAAAAGGAGATGGAATGAGTATATGTGGTCTCATTTGAACATTCTCAATTCAATACCTTTGCACCTTTCCAACAAAATAATAATAATAATAAACATCGCGCACCAACAGCTTTGCACATATCTGCAATTGTGAAAGCAGCAGTTTGCTTAATCCTCCACGATTGAGAGTTTAGCAATGGCTGCACGAACTTTACGATCTCTATCAAGTAAAGAGTAACTGCGCTTGTAGATCCTAGATAAGATCAAAAGAAGTCAGTAGGTAAAGTTACGTGTGATTGCGTCCGTGCATTGTCGAACGAATTGATGATTTACCTCCAGTCAAATTCTCCCACGCTTCTTTCCATGCCGTATTAATACTTTCATCAGGGTCATGTATGCCAAAGTAAACCAGCGGGACCACTTCTGTGGAAATAGATTTCAACTTATCGGTCGCATGCTTGCACATCTCCGACAAGGTTATGCCGGCAGCCGAACGCAATTCCTCATCTATAAGGTCAAATATTATTCAATTGTATGGGATATCAAATACATTAACGGTAGTCAGATCCGAAATTGACCATGGAAATACACACCTTCACCCTCAATATACAGCTTGCTCAAATGGTTTACAAAATTGATTGTCCGCGCGTTCGTAGACAGTTGGCATACGTAGCCTATTGCTGTGGCATATGACTTGCGCACGGCCGCGTTCTTATCCTGAATGGCGCCACTTAGTGCTTTCAGGATGTTATCCGTGTGTGGTTCAAAAACAATACGTCGATTCATGCAGAGTGTGACAATGAATCTTGCACAACCGGCCTGATTAATCAAGATAATTTTTAGAGCGACAATCATGCAGATTCACCCAACGATTGTATAAAAGGGGATGACGTTGTTACCTTCGTCGGCAACCCTGTCCCTTTACGGATAATGTAGATAATACGTGGCGCCAGCTCCGTCATGACCTGTTCATCAACCTGATCAACACATTGTTCAATACCCTCCATCATTGGCGAGTTCTTTGCTCCAAATAGGCGAGCATTGTCAAGCTGTGTGCGAAACGTATGGAGGCAGACGTCGTTTTAAAGTTTACATTAAGTGCTGGCAGAGATTTTCAAATTTGATCCTAATATATACCTGCTCTTGAGAGATATTATATTTCTCGGTATGAAAGCTGAGATAATTCATGGCTTGAGGCTCAAGAGCTGTTCATACGATGTAAAGAAGGATTAGTGAGCAAAGATTCTTGCACGATAAAAAAAGGGAGGGGTTTGGTAATATAAAAGAGTAATGTTTCACAATTAAAAACTTGCGCTCATTTTACAGTACTCACAAGAAAGTGATTGCAGCAAAGTATCAACGATATCTGGTACATGTGGCTTCAGCAATGCTGCTCCCGTCTTGCAAACTTTCAAAATGGTATCCAAGCTAAATTTCTGTACCTCTTTGGCATCGGAGACGATACCTTTTTGCAGTAGGAACGGCACGACAATGTTCATAACTTTGGTACCGTCAGAAGGTGAAACCACTGAGGCGTCGCAGTAATGCACCGTGAGTTTGACGAGGTTCCGGCATGTCGATGTTGCTGCCTCGCGCACGCTCTCCTTGATATCGTCCACTGCACGGAAGCACATCATCCATAGCTCTTCGAGGTACTGCTCGATTTGCCAGAGCTGACGACCTTGGAGAAGGTCCGTCACAGCTAAACAGCTGTATGACAATTTTCAACAATATTCAGTGAGTAAAGGAGGCTATTTTGTTCTACTCTCGTTTTTCCTACAACCCAAAATTCAAACACTTACCAAGCTTCCCTGACTCTCCACGTTCGATTACCCAAGCCAACCAACAAGTCCTTCATAATCTCATCAAAGAATTCGTCGACCGCCTTCTTGGGATCCTTGACCAGCGCGCGCCAAATTTGTTTCATGCTTTGATTGACCTTTGGATTTGGATCAAACTGATAACGATAAAGCTTGGGCACTAGCTTAGCCAGATGGGGCTCGAGCTCCTTCTCAGCATGAGCCATCAGCGATTGGAAACCGAAAGCGGCGCCGCGGCGCGAGGTCCACATGGCGTTGTGGTTGGCCAGGTTCATAAACTTGTAGATCAAATCTGGTTGGTTCATCTCACTGGCGAGAGATTGCAATTCCTTGTATGTCGTGATACTGGAGCCATCAGGCGTTGAGCCCAGCGCGCCTTGATCAAAGAGGACAGTGTCAGCTGTGACAGATTGCGCTTGAATGGAGCGGCCCTCGGTGAAAGTGCCGACAAGGGAAAATAGAAGATCTTCCTTGATTTTGGCGTCTCCAGTTTCGTAGACGAGGCTCAAACCTTTCGAAGCAACTTCTTGGGTAAAATCTATTGGGGCATTTCGACGTCAGTGACTAATTAACAAAAAATTATTGAAGGAATAAATTGCCCAAGTTTGATAACTTGCCATCGCGATCCGCTAATAGTTTGGAAAACGCAGAGTGAACTCTTCGCAAGTTGGCCTAGGGAGATAAACACCATCATAATCGTTAAAGCTTCCATTTATCGGCCGATTCACAACAATGCCAGTACCATGGTCACATTTCTTACCTTAACAACCTCGTTTGTCTTACAGAACTTGATCAAACACAGAAGCCAAATGCACGCCGCTTTCCTCCACGTTGCCTTATCGATAGCAACATATTCATTGATTATTTTATCAATAACTTGCTGAGTCAACTGCTTCTTTTGCTCGAGCTGCTCATTCGTCAGTTTCACCGGCACTACCACGTCGCTGATATCTTTGTACTTGGCCAACGCTTCTGACTCCCACCCAAACATGACACTCGAAAGCGCCTCGCCCCCGGCAAAGTACAGCTCCACCTGTTTTGTATTTGCCGTCTCGTATATAGTCGTGATGATGGTAGCCTGAAGCGATGGATCGGTGGATGTAACAGCAAGGTGGCCAATTGTCTGCACAGCGCGTTCCTGCACCTTATTGTCCTTGGCGGATTTGATTAGCGCCGCAAGTCGCCCCACAACAGTCTTTTGCGACAGTGGAATATCCACATCCATACTGTCGCTCCCTTCCTTTCCCTTACCCTTGCCACTGTTCTGGTCTTGGTTTTCGCCATCGCTTAATGGAAGCGGTAGAGACACAAATCGCCCGATCTCACTGAGCGCCTGACACGCGGCATTGATGATCATCAAGTTCGTGACTGTATGCGTCAAAATCAGCTGATCCGCCAGCAAAGTCACGCATCGCTTAAGGACCTCGGGAGACAGTGTTCGGCTGCGATACAGGACACGTCCAATCAAATATCCAATTGCTAGAATCGCACCATGCTTCTGGTCGACTTCGTTATGCTGCGGACTAGTGTCTGGTTTCTCAACAACCTGCATAAACTCCTGTAACAAGGACTCGATTTCGGCGACAGGTATACTGTCTTCGCTGCCGACAATGCCAAAGATATGGCTCATCGATTCACGTGTCTCAAGCTTGGGTGAGAAGATGAAGGGTTTAATCCACCCGTTGGGACGGATGCTCAAGCTCCTGGAGAGAGAGGAAGGTCCAAGGGAAATCATGTCGAGGAAACAAGAGGAGGCAACCGAGTGAAGACCTGGTTCTGTTTGTCCATATAGAGTAAAAAAAGTAATGATGAATGGAGAGGAGTTAATATATATATATATATATATATAAAGGAAAGCAAGAAAAAAAGGCTGCAGTAGTCAGCAATATAGGCGGATACTTACCGCTTATTTTCAAGCTTATTCCATTCTCAATTACCTTCATCCATGCCTCTAATGCCTGCCTATGTCTACTCCCTTCCCCTTCATTCCACCAGCTCTGGATCAAACTCCCAAACGCATCCCTGATCGCCGGAACCTCGTTCATCCCATCCTCGACCTTATCGGCCAACTGTTCAAGCGCCACATTCACATACGCGCCCTCCTCGTTCGCCTTCACGACAAGGGTTGTTCTCAAGAACCTCAAGATTTCAATGTACACCTCCACGGGGTAACCTTTTGCGACAATGGGTGATTTGGACTCCAGCGTAAAAGTTCGTGAGGGAGGGTGCGCTACTACATATTCGACCAATTCCGCAAAGTCTGGGAAGACGGTAGGCGGGACGATTGAGGAGAGCACAAACGAGTCGTCATGGAGGAAGGGGCGGAGGCCGCGCGAGGCTTCCTCTTTCACCTCAAGTTTCGTGCCAGTAAGGGAAGTGCCGAGGAGGGAGATGTGTCGGGCGAATACATTGTGGAAAGGATAGATGGCGTTGGCGAATTTCAGGGCAATGTAACGTGAGCCTGGATCCGACTATTGATCGAGTTAATAGAGAAAGGGGAAATGCAGATAGGGAAGCAAACATCGGAAGTTGTATGAGCGACATTTGGTTTAAAATAAAAGACCTTACAACCTTGATCATCGACGGCTAATACGTACCTTTTGCACGTTTTCGAGAACAATTTCTTGCAAAACAGACGCGATAGGTTCATCAGGACGCGGGTCTTTGTAAACCTCTATCATTGATGATAACGCGTCTTGCACATATACTCGCACAGTAGGCGGCTCGCGCTCCAAATTCTCAAAGAATAGACGTAGGATAGAAGCATCGTCTCGCACAATCTGCGGAACTAATGAAGAGTTTAGCATGTAGAAGTTTGATCACGGTGATATAAGAGGGTAGAATTGTAATTTTACCTTTCTTTGCAATGAGCCCACATGCAACATACGCGTAACCTTTCGTGCTTTCCACTTCTGCATCGTGAAGGATTTCCGAAAGTGAATCAATGTTTGTTAGCAGATTAATACTTGTGCATTCAAAGAAAGAGGTTTATAATCGAGACGTTCGCACTATGCCATAATAAAACACCCACCATGTCCAGCTTCCAGTTCGTTCTCGTTAATGAACTTGATTAAGCCTGAAATCATGACTGGCGCGACTTGAACGAGTTTCGCGGGGTCGCCCTATCGTAAAATGAATAAACGAGGCATTAGTGCAACGGATAAAGTCACACGGAACACGTTTCATGGAATCGATAGCCAAACTCGTATTACATCGATAGGAATTCGGTCCAACTCCTTGTACTTACCATTTTCGCAACCCATTGCACAAACGTCATGGTCTGCTGTCGAAGTTTGGGAGTCGTTGCTTGGCCTTTAAATAGTAGCAGACATATGAGTACCTACGTACAACTCGCTTCAAGTGCGTTCGAGGCTTGATCGTCCTCCAAATCGTGCAAAATAAACACTGCCCCACGCAATGAAATCACGTAAATAAATATACCATACAACCCATCAAAGACCACTTGTAACATTGGAGCAACGAGATTCGTCGCCAGCTTGGACCGCGATAGATAATTCACCACACGAATCTTGACAACATTATTGGCGGGATGACGCACGTCGAGAGGGTCTATAGGCGGATGGATACGGTTGCGCGGGAGTATAATATTGAGAGATTGCAAATATCGAACTGAACATGCTGCCTGACATCGAATGAAAATGACGTGCTTACCTATGCCTCTCGTTGAAGCTGTGCCCAGATATAACGCGTATAGCCCTTGAATGACCTGGTTTAACGGGAGGCAGGCAGGCCCCAGGGAAAACCATATTGAGTGATCGCGAATCATAAACAATTAACACTGTGCGGTGACATTAGCCTATAGGCGAGCTCCAAGAGCTAAATTACTATACGACATCAGACGCACCTGTAGCTTTTCCAGGTTAACCTTTCCAGCCCACCTCTTCAGCCCGTCTTCGCTTGCGGACACAACCTCATGATTCAAATCGCTGGCACCGACGATGAGTATACGTAACCGTTCGTCATCAGTGAATGCGGAGGTGCAGAGCAGGCGCAGGATACCCGTCTATGAAGAGGGGTATGTACGACTTAGCATGAGTCACGTGCTAGTAGCAAAATCGGTAATCGCGTTCGGCAGAAAAAGTCAATACCTTAACTTGCGTTAGTTGCGATGACAACCATTCCACTTTGTTCTTGTTCGTCACATTTTCCACCGCCCGTTGGCTCAATCCCGGAGGCGGCACCAGAAGCGGTTTCGTGTACAGCATTACGTCCATGAAGAAGTTCAATAATGTGGCGGCGTCCTGCGGATGCGTGTCGAATTGGAACGGTTCCGTGCGCGCCGAGGATTCTTCTGACGGTTTGAGCTTGTAGTGTATCAGGACCTATTAGGGACGGTAACGATAAGTGGGGTGAACCAGATCAGAACGCGTCACACGTGCATGAGATAGCCTTAATAACACCATCCCCAAAAATTCTATTCTACGCACCGGCAAGAGCATGTGCATTATGGCGAGCCGCTGTGGTAGCGGTCTCTGCGATATATCGCGAACCAGCGCGGGCACGTACGCCGCAGCGTCCACAGGCGCCAGGCGCGCGTAACCCATCTCCAAATATAAGATTGTGAAGTTCTTGACAAAAACCCCAATAGCCGGATCGGTGAATTGCGCGAGGAGAGCGTCAAAAGGAAGCTTAATCTGCGGAGCAGGTTTTACACGTTTGTTGATGTGGGCGAGGATCTCCATGACCTGAGGAGGAATAGAAATAGGCAATCAATCAGGTAAATAATGATTAGAAAATAAGGTTGAGGGAACATTTACTGTGGAGCTAGATCAAATGTTGCGCCGGGTGTGCCGACGAAAACAGTTCTAATGTATCCGTGTAGCAAAACTCGTCCACCATCATGTCCTTCACGCTCAGACAAATGGGAAGGGAGAACATACCTTCTTTCTCACCACCTCATGCGGGCTGGCCAGTTTCAGCAAGACGGGTGGTAAAAACGTGCCTACGGTCTTTTCCAGTTGTGCATCTGCATTACAAAGGGCGAAACGGAGCTCGACGTTTCCTAGTGGGTGGGTTGGGAAGGGAGAGCAGTAACGCCTGTTAAACCAGACACCAATTCGACATGCAGCATATTTGGATATGGAGCATACCAAGAAGGTCTATCTCCGCTTCTGCCATGTTCAAATGTGAATTTATTGGAAAGTATAACAAAGAGTATGAAATGTTTGTCAAGTGAATTAAAAATCGAGCCCGTGGCTTAGAAAGGGTTACGTAAGTATCCAACCCGATTACGTGTATATAATTATATATTGCCTACCACGCGTCAATCTTTATTTTCGCGCCGTCTGGTCAGTTAATAATAAATAATAATAGGAACAACCCTTCCCTCGAAAATAATAAAATAAAACAAGAAGAAAGGAAGGAAGCAAGAAATAAAGAAATTATATTATTAAAGAAAAGAAAGAGGACAGATAGCCACACTCGAGTATCAGGCAGGTATCATAAAAATACCAAGTTGTTTTAATGGTGGAAATGGTCAGTATCATTATGACTCATATCCGAGTGATGATCAGTATATGTACTGTCGTTCGAGTGTACTGGTGCACCAATGGTCAGGCCCTCCGTTGATGATCCGAATTTATTGTCGCCTCTGGTGAAGGCTTCCTTCGGGCAGTCATGCAGGACGTGCTGGGGTATGTTTAGCCTCTCGATTTGGCGCGGCAGCTCAACGAACTGCATCGCGAGACCAGCTTCCATGTGCCACTATGAATGAGGGGGGATTACATCGTACGTCAGCATAAATTATTGCACATGACGAAAAGGATGTTAAAAAAAAAAAAAAAAAAAGGTACCCACATCGATATGGCAATGAAATGCCCAGATTCCTGGATTATCGGCTACGAATCTACAGTTGCAAGAAAAATAGAAAATTCTGCAAAGGCAACACTCAAAAAAGCCAAACATGTTGCATATTACAGGACGTTTACCTGATGACGGTCCATCCCATAGGTGGAATCGTGGAGGTGTCTCTGCGCAACGGGTTTTTAAAGCGCAACGAATTGGTGATGGTGGTGTTAGAAGGATCATAAACACCTGAGCCGAGACCAAGGACAAAGAATTCATGGCCGTGCTGCAGAATGAAGGCAAATATATTGAGACCAGTGAAGCTTCAAAGAGCTCGTTTAATAATTGCAAGGATTGATTCAGGCGGCTATGAGAATAGGTCAGAGAGAGTAAAAGCGTGGTTCAACTCACGAGGTGGAATGGATGTTCGCCGGTGTCAAAGTCTTGGAGTGCATCGATCCATCGATAGTGCAAGGGGGTAATGTCGTTAGTGTTGCGCGAAATCTTCAAAATACGCTAAGAAATAATTCGATACATACTGTTCACTATAATCTCCACTACCTGGTTCTCGTCAATCTCCAGTAAATATTGATTTGGTGCATAATCTCTCTCGCCGCTCCAGACGTTAAACAACGTCGGCTTGGTGTAAACTGGCACATAGGTTACATTGTTCAAGAAACCACGATTGACTCCATGGCTATCATTCTGGAACGTGATATTTAGATACACCTGACTGCCCACTGGCCCCGGCGCATCCTTTGCCCAATACGGCTCCAACATATCAATGCTCAAGTCAATGCACTCTTCATTTTCAATGTCAGTAAACTTGGACACGCTACGTGAGAAATCCGACGGATTTGGCGCACCGTCGTACCTGATCTCGGCCGTGATCACTTTCTCGAGATCTGGCGCTTCGACGGGGTAGCACGACGTTTCAAGCTCGGCACGCATCCAATAGCTGGCAACGGGCTGGTTAGCCTCAACGATGACGGAGTAACGCTGCGCCACGTTGATGGCCAGGCGATCAACGGTTACCGGTTGAAGATCCGTGCCGTCGGCCTCAACGATCGTCAAGTTGTGGTTGTCAATCGAGAAGACAAAAGCACTGAAAGTGCTCGTGTTGATTAGACGCAAGCGATATTTATGACCGGGCTTGAAGGCGAACACGGATTTTGGAGCGTTCGGTGTGCACTTGGAGCCCGCTGGGGCTTTGCTGCAGTTGAACGAATTGTGGCCATTGATCAGACCATTTTGAGGGATGGGCTGGAATAATGTACGGCACAATCTTCAATTAGTCTTACTGAATCCACGATTACCACGATAAAAGGCTACAGCAGTATTCTTCTATTTTACCTCATTGCCATTGCTGGCGGGCGAGAGGTAATAACTCAACAGAGTCAACGAATTATTATGGTACCTACACACGCATTTGATAGAATTGTTAGGCTGATTTTTAGTAATACCTGCGGATAAAACGCAGAAAAAGAAAGAAAGAGAAAGAAAAAGGTCAATTCACCAATCGGTAAGCAAAACATTGTATTCTGCATTGACTTCGAAGCGATACGGCTCCAAATATTTATTTCGGATGATTAGTGCGCCGGATAACCCCTCTCCGTATTGAACCATATAGTGGGAGTGCCTGTGGATAGAAGGGAATGAGAATTTACAGAAATCTGCCGCTCGAGCAAAGGCGTATCGATTAGAAAGACTTTAACTTTTCTGTCAACTCACCACCAGAACGTGCCCCACTGGCCTGGCACTTCAAAATCGTACAAGAACCATCCGCCTGACGGGATCGGGCACTGGGTCTGCCCCGCAACACCATCCACCCACGGCGTCCCGCGCTGGAACATGCCATGAAAGTGTATCGAGGTCTCGACATCTAGATGGTTGCGTACGAGGACTTGGATCCGATCACCCGTCTCGGCCTCGATTGTTGGGCCTGGGAATTGCCCGTTCACGGTGAGGATATCGCGTTCAAAACCATCGGGAGACGCCTTAATTTGGGAGACGTCAAAGATGTATTTTCGCGTCGTACTTCCAACGACAATGGATGAAAGGAGGATAGATGTAAAAAGGTAAATGGTAAAAATGAAGCTCTGCCGCATTCTTTCAATTGAGCTGGCAGTAAGAGAAATATATAACAGAAGGAGCTGGGTTTCGATAAGTTCGAAAGGCTTATATCTTGATTTATTTATTTTTATTTTTATTTTATTTTTATTTTTATTTTTATTTTTATTTTTTTTTTTAAAAAAAAAAAAAAGATTATGGGTGAGGCTTGGCCGCTACCAAACCCGTGCAGGTTAAACAAATTGGGAGATGGGGCTGACGAGAAAGATCTATGGCGGTTGTATTATATAGCTAGCAACCAGTCTGAAGGCATTTCCAAGTTTCTTTTTGAGCGTAGCTAATAATAGCTGCTGAGCGATATTAAAAGCTTGAATGCAATCTCGCAATCTCGCCGAGAGCGCGAGAGTAAGATATAGTGTGAAGATTGAAGATTGGCCGGGACTTAACACATCTGACGTCATCGTCAGCAAACCGTCACAATTGCACAATTGATGGTCTCCTGACGCCTGACGCCACAACCCACACCTACACCCACATGCAACTGCGACCTCGCTCAAACACTCCTTACCCCGAAGACCGACTCATCCAACGCCCCCGAAAGCGCCCCAAGAGTCCAGAAGAGTATGAACAGCTTCCTACGAGTCGTGCCAGGAAGAAGTATATCTCGGAGAATATCGCGTCCGAGCTCGCCGCTTTATCCTTAAGATCGGCTGCGGAAGGTGGCACGAGTGAGTCTAGAAAACCCTTTGGACCTGTGCTAATGTTGAAATTCATATGTGAGACAATCCGAATTCCAATCTAAAATATATATTGGCTCATGCCATTCTTACCCGCTTGCGCTTCGGTGAAGCCGTCCTTCCTGAGGCGACGATGGAGGATGCTTTCGACTCTAATCGGGCTAGCCGAACCGGCCAATCACGACACACCGTGGTAGTGAACGATCTCAACGACTCTGATACTGCGTCTGACGAGGAGGACGGCTATGCCAATCATGGATTGCCAATGGATCGGCGGCCAGGAGCTAAACCTAAGATACCAGAACATATTCTGAAATCGCCACAAGAGTGAGTTGAAAAATTTCTTATGGACAAGAGGTAACTTTATATATATTTAGTTTGCTCATGTGGCTACGTGTTAATTTCTGCGTTTATTTGTATTTTGGTATTTTGGCATGTTCTATGTAGCCTGAATCCGGTTCGCACACTCGTCCTTTACAGTCCACCAGTATGGCAGTCTCCTCTTGCAGAGGCCACTGAGAAGGTACGCTATTCTCTCCTTGAAACTGTATAGACGGACATTTCTCTCGCGCGCGCGCTTACGACTCACTGCCTTCATTTCTTTAGTTCAACGACAATGAGTCGAAAACAAACGACAGTGATTTTAATCCACTAAGAAGGCGAGTGATAGAGAAGACTTCCATACAAAAGACCCCGGACGTGATAACATCCCAGCTGGAACTGAAAGAAGACGAGGAAATTGTGGAGATGGAGATAGAAGGCCAAGAAACTGATTTCGTAGAGGATGTGTATGATGCTGACTTTATATCAGACGAGGATGACGAGATGGAATTGTAAGCAGCGGACGTAGTGGTACAAACGTTTTGGTAATTAATCGCTTCCATGTATATAATTGGCAATTAAGAAGAATTTGGTGTAATAATTTTGTCCTCGGATGGCTTCAAGCGTTACTTTTTTCTTTTTTTTTTTTTTTTTTTTTTTATTTTTATTTTAAATAAAGAACCGTGTTGCAAGAAACTCTTTAGATTAATAAAAATATTTAAATTTCATAATTTAAAGTAAATTTGTCTATTGATAATTAATTAATTATTAATTACATTATATTAGTTTATAGATATTTTAGTTTATTAACAAAAAAAAAAAAAAAAAAAAAAAAAAAAATTCTTAACGTATCTTCCCCCCCACACCGCAGATCAATGCATCCAAATCTAGTCTCCTTTGCATTCCCTTCTCACTTTCTCCTAGCTCATTAATACTAGACCCCCTCGATTTCCCACATCAGGTAAGAGTTATCCTCGTATTTCCTATCGTACACAATGATCTCCGCGCCGTCCCTGTCCTTGCCGCCGCGGATGTCGAGCACGAGGTCCGGGTTGGCCAAACAGTACGTGAAGCGGTTTTCGTAGCCCCAACGCTGGCTTTGGGCTTTGTATAGATCCATGAGGCTGGGGGAGGCGTTTATTGACGCAAACCCAAATCTGAGCATATGAATGCAAAGAGAATCCCCTGCGTCGTCGTTGTCGTCGTCGTCGCCGTTGTCGTCGTCATCGTCGTCGTCGTTGTCGCTAACAGAGCTTAGATAAGCATTCAACAACATATTGAAGGGAGCTGGCAAACCAGTCCACTTCAAGAGGACTTAGAGGGTGTTCACACGTGTACTGCCCGTTGTACGTAACTGCCGATTGCCGTTGTACTACTTACTGGTTCGTGTAATTGTTCGATCGAGTAACTCTAGAAATTCTATATTGGAGCCAATGGCTGATGGGAAAGTTTTATATAATTTTTTTTTTTTTAAAAAAAAAAAAAAAAAAAAAAAAAGAAAATCTGGGCACGCGACTTGCGTATTTTGGGAGAAAAAAAATGCGTGCACTGGTATAATGTCATTGTCGCGATAGTGTAAGTTTGGATGCACACTCGTGATGTAATAAATCAGATCTTTTTTTTTTTTTTTTAACAAAAAATAAGGAGGCTTCCCGAATTTGGTCAGAACAAGGAAAAATGACTTCCCTTTATGTTACAGAGATATGAAATATGCATTGCGCTTTGAAGAGGTGTTGGTGCGCTTCTCGGGGGTTACCACCTGCACATTATTTTCTGACAAGAGCCTTTCTTTGTTTCTTTGTTAAGGGTTGCGTATGACACATGACTCACATAGATAGGGCAGTGGCTTAGGCAGCTTACACGTACAAATGCATAGAAAGCGTATTTTTTTTTTTTTTTTCATCTTTCTTTTTTTCAGAAATCTTCAATGGGCAAATCCAAGAAATATAAGGTACCCAAGGGATCCAAGAACGTGCCATCCAAGCCTCTTCAACTTCGAATGCCTAGTTATCCAATAACTGAGGACAAGTAAGTATATGAAGCTTGTTTGCCATAGCATAACAAAAAATCATCCAGTGCTGACATATATATATAGATTGCCTTTGTTAATCGGTGAAAAGATTTCCGTGGAGCGCTATAACACCTTTGTTACTCATCAAGAAGCCCCCGGATACAAATTCGACCTTTCATCTAATGGTGATGTTTATATCATCGACATGGCCAGCTATGAACATGAGGCAATTATTGGACAAGTGCTTAAAAGGTTTAACATAGCAAATGGGAACAACCAACAGTTTGATTCTCCAATTCGAATTACAGGACAACCCTGTAAGAAAAATAAATTCTATAATTTAGTTAATTGTCGGTCTGAATATAATTTTTAACCATTTTAACTATTCCTTAGTAAATCACCGACCTAGAGGTGGAGGCAGGATTGCACCTGATATTTCTGTCCGACCATCTCAAGCATTTGTCCAACTTCCTGTCGAACCTTACCCTGGACCACCTCCTGGAACATTGAATTCAACTCCATATGAAAGAGTTGTATGCGAGTTTTCTCTACATCAATCTGCTGCATCCTGGATAGCTAAATGCGAGCTATGGCTTCAAGAGCCATATGTACGTTATGTTTTTGGTATAAAGATTTATAATAAGAGAGTTACAAAAAATGCAATAGGGCAATACCATAGGTCAATGACGGTATGTACTGAATTATATATATTTTATTTTCTTATTTATATCACTGGACCGGCTGGGTGACCTTCCGTCTCAATTATGCCCGTTCCTCTGAACCTAATGGCACCAAAAAATCCCAGACGGCCTACTTCAACGGCCGCAAGCGCAAAGATATTCTAAATGCCTTTTTTTTTTTTTTTTTTTTTTTTTTTTTTTTTTTTTTTTGAATATTAGGCAAGGCTTTGGTGGCAACATGGAGCGCCGCCACCACCAGGAGTTCCGCTACCGCCACCAGGAGTGGCAGGAGTAGCACCCTTCTTATATACCGAGGTAAAGCTAGCAAATTAATTGATTACAATATAACTTCTGAGTCTGAGGCTCACAATATATTTCTAAACTTTATAGTGGGACTTTGGTACACTTCAAATGGGTTCCCAACATCCAACAGGGTGTAATGCGATGGGTCTACCGGCATTTCAAGTTCAGATTCCTACGAGCGAGATCTTTTGGGATCCACCCATTGGTGGTGCTGGTGGATATGTCGCAGTGATCCCTCCTATTTTACTTCCTCCTGCTGTGGCTCCAATAGCCCCAGTTGTCAGTATCGATCTCTATGATATCCAACAAGCCGTCTTGATGGAGCAGAGAAATATATAATATTTTTTGCCATATTTTCCAGCATTTTACCTACATGGTCTTCCGTGAGATGCGCACGTTGGCCGGGAAGTGCGATGTATGGGTGTGTAATGGCCAGGAGTTTGGCATAGAGTGTAAGGTTGGAAACGCATCTGAAGCGGGGGTGAGGAAAGCAGTAAATCAGGCAATCGGATACAAAGGGTCATGGTGGATGCGCAGTGTTTTTATTGTATTTTATCCCCTTTGATAGTCAGTCTTCAGGTCAGATATTCTCTAATCACACCACTCCATCTGACGACGTCTATTTTGAAGTTGTCTATATACTGTATTCCAAGGATAGTAAACAGGCAACCATTATGCGCAAAAAATAAAGAGAATGTTGTCGTGGGTTTTGCATCTCATTGAAAACAGCAGTATCGGGTTTTTGTTTTTTCGGGTGGCTACGTGATGGTGTCTCGATCAGCAATTGCCGCGCGAAAATAACAAGCGTCCGCGCCGATTGTCCTCTCCATCTCGGTCGTCATCTCGCATTGCGGAAAAGCGTGCATCGAGTCGCGTAGTCACAGTCCTCCGCAGAAAATGTAGTAAAAAACTATTTTTGAATACATATATTTTTTAAAACATAGTAAATCGCACCGATCGAATAATTAACAAAAATAAAAATAAATAATAGCATAACGTGTAACTGGTAATTCTTGTTTGTATTTTGTCCCAAAAAAAATTCGATAATGTATAGTAGCGAGTTATTTTCGAGCACAGACTAATGTAAACACGATCATGTGGACTCAGGACTAAATTTACAGCGTTGATTTTTTGGCCCTCCTCTGGTTTGATGTTATACAACATAGTTAGTCTAATATCACGAAGTTCCAGAATAATGTTATCTGGAATACCTTGAAAGACCGTATATATTCTGAGAGCTTGCTGTAGAAATCTCCTCTCAATGTCTGTTCCAGATTCTTTTCTATAACGCTCATATGCTACACGTGCGTGCTGATACGAAGTGTGTCCAATCGATTCATTGGCAGCAGCCTGCTTCACCATTTCGTGTATTTTTTTCTCCAACATAGACGTACATTAAAATTAACACCCCTTTACTTTGTTGGAACTGTTGGTCCGCAGATTGTAACGCCTTCGTCAACTCTGGAATGCTTGAATCCCTCGTGACATTGGGAATGGCGGTCGGTGGATTGTAATTGTCGTTGGACAGTGTTTGTACCCGCGTGCGGGCTCTCGTTATGGCATTACAAACGATCTCTATATCCTGTAGATTATTCTCATCACGCGTCTGTGTATTCTGTTGTTCATCTAACTGCTGGCCAACGGGTTGCTTGATATTTGTTTGGGATGGGATTGTCGGCTTCTTGCGCGGCCATTGTGAAAATGGTCGTACTTTATTCTTGCCCGACGTTTCTTGCACCTTTCGCTGTTGTTACGATATGTATAATTGTTTGAATATTTTAGTACGTATTTATCACTAATATATTCTCGATAGTGTATTTTTACGCGACAGACCTTCTTGTTCTCATTCCCCTTGCTCTTATCATTTCTGATCTTGTCATCTTCGATTTCGTCCTCTTCAATCTCATCCTCTTCAATCTCGTCCTCTTCAATCTCGTCCTCTTCAATCTCGTCCTCTTCAATCTCGTCCTTCACATTTTTAAAATAACAAACTGTAAGCGTATTTTCATGACATTTGTAAATAGCATTCGTTTGCTGGATATCCTCTCGTTCCGTTAATATACTTACTCCTGGCCGTTTGCGCGGAAGATGTCGTGAATTTTGCTCGTTATCTTGCGATATATCTTCATCATTCTCTTTGCTTTCGTTATCGCTCTGGCTATCGTCATCTTGGTCGTTGTCTTCGGTATTACCTTTCTCGCTATCACTTGTCGCAGTCTTGATATCTGTCTCATACCATGTTCCATTATCAACATCGTGGTTCTCGCCTACACCCTTCTCTTGGTCGTATCGTTGGCGCGCCTGTTCAAGGAGAGCAGGGTCTATACTCCATGCACCGTAATTGACGCTGTTGAACACCACATCACCGTTTGTTCCGATGTTCAAGGTCACAGGCTCGTTCGTCATCTTCTGATATGCAGCTAGGATTTCAATCCCCAGACGCGCAATGTTATAACAGGATAAAAAAAAGTGTACAAATTAAATGCCTAGCGACATAAAACTCGATGAAGCTTAATATATCGATGCATGATGTAAAAAAGTTGAACGTGTTATAACAAATATATGGGTAAAGGCGGACCAATCTTTTTTATCGGATATCTAGATAACATAACTGGTATATAAGATGAGGTGGGCTGCAATATATACACTGACCAGCTGATATATTGATTTTCTACTTCCTTTTTTTTTTTTTTTTTTTTTTTTTTTTTTTTTTTTTTTTATTATTTTTTTTTTTTTAAAAAAAAAAAAATAATAATAATCACCCATATTAAAAAATCAGTATGCTCCGCATCACGAAGTGAAATATTGTGGAGTAACTAAGTTAGTACTTGAGCGATGGATATGGATCTCATCATTGTTTTGCATCATACAGTTGATTTATTAGACCCAAGAATACGTAAAAAAAAAAAAAAAAAAAAAAAAAAAAAAAAAAAAAAAAAAAAAAAAAAAAAAAAAAACAAAAAAACAAAAAAAAAAAAAAAAAAAAAAATAAGATAGTACTTGAGCGATGGATATGGATCTCATCATTGTTTTGCATCATACAGTTGATTTATTAGACCCAAGAATACGTAAAAAAAAAAAAAAAAAAAAAAAAAAAAAAACATCAAAAAATAACAATAAATAAATTAAAAATATAAAAATAAAAAATAATAAAAAAAAAAAAAAAAAAAAAAAAAAAAAAAAAAAAAAAAAAAAAAAAAAAAAAAAAAAAAAAAAATTCGGAAAAATTGGATGACTTTACGTGATGCAAAAAGTGAAGGGGAATCTCTTTTTATTCAAGGCTAGATAGAACCCCTCACTAACAATAAAGATATCATTCACGCGTTCCCCACACAAATAACAGATCACGTCCTTTGCCGCATCAATCTTCTTACTTCCCGGTCGAACAACAATTCTGCATGTTCATCGAAAAGGGAGAAGAGAAAGGCCGCGGCAAATTCGCAGCCAGGGCATTGGAAAAAGGGATATAGAATGTTAGCTAAGACATGGCGTAAGCAACAAATATTCTGGAGAAAATACGTCCCGCCTGTTTTTGGTTGCCCAAAATACACCGCCAAATGCGCTAGCCTGAGTTTTACCAACCCTGCAGCCGTTTTTTTCAGGCTACCAACGCCCTCTTCGTTCCGAGATGACCACTCGTACCACCAAATTCTATAGCTCCATAATTGATAAGTCCATCATTCTCCCCGCCGGAGCTGCAGGTCAGCCCGCCGCTCCGCTGCTCATCGCGCAACTGGAATCTTTGAAAAGGGGCAGAGTGTTAGCGACAAAGGTATCTCTGTTGAATTTTTTATTCGCTCGTTTTTTTACTTGGAGGTCCAACAAGCGCTTGAGCATAAAGTGCAATGTTGTCTTCGGTTACAGGCGATGATTCCTCTCGCCCTTGTGGATTCGCTCCCAGATAAGGTACTATGGTACCTCCATATTCAACATCTCATAGAGGAACTTGCGGTGGTAGCCAGGTTCACCAGGGCGGTTAGGCCTGTCTCCACCCACAACGAGGTGAGGTTATCAGTGCCCTCATGGAAGCCATTAGAAGGGTTTCCTATATCAGCCGAAGAGCTAGTTTAGTCTTCATTTCATTTATAAATACCTAGGGGAATATTATATAAAAGGCCACATCGAATTTGGTACTTCGTAACCACCACCCACACTCAATATCAAACAGGATATCCGCGTCTGAAGAATATCAACTGCCATGGATTCTTAACCTCTCAATCATTACTATAACCAACCACATCCACCGAATCCGCATCCTCCACCAAGGCCGCCATGTTTTAAGCCCCGAATGACACTGGCACTCTTGATGACAATGCTCAGAATCGATTTGATGTAATGTAATTTTGTTATATATTTTGTGCCACCTTTTATATAACTATGGATTTCGTACATCGCGAAATGTAAGCAGGGGTGTGTGCACCGATCGCTTTTCACTTCTTTATGAAAAGCATTTGTTACACACACCCACTTACATTTTGCGATGTACAGTAATATAAAGGCGCAAAAACACTGTCAGTTTTGCCAAAGTCGCTGCTAGTTCTCAACTGCAATATTTAGGATCACTTTCCTTAATTATTTATTTGGTTGCAAATGGAACATCGATGTTGGGTTTTTCTTTGTGTGCAATGATAGCCCTTTTTGCTTTCCCTTGAATAGTATATAAATAATTCGAAACAAACTTTTTGGGTGGAGTATCGTGTTTGGGGAACATATATGTAGACGATTGAGTGTCTGATGAAACAAAGATCATGGCCTCGATCGTCTGGTTTGCCGCGAGGCGTCCAGCCACAGGAGTGTGTATTCGTTCGATGAAGGATGCTTGGTGGTACTGCCATCAGAATATGCCGTACTACCCTGCTAATCCAAATCGTCGTATCGGGCGGATGGGGGAAAAAAAAACGACATGAATCGTACCTCCGCTGACTTGTTTGCAGGGTATAGTCATGTGACACAGGAGAATATCTCCCGAGTTTACATTAAGCGATTTGCTCTCTAAAGTAAATTATTAAAAAACAATATCACGGACACAGTACAGCTAGGACAGCAGAATAGGCATTCCTTAAACACTGCCTTTTTTTATTCATTTAATTTGCAGGTATCAACTATCAATATCAGAACTTTGTTCTCTTGAGGTGAGGTGTGCGTGGGGGCTTAGATATTTACATGACGATGACAACTGTACAACTGTTGTAAAAAAAAAAAAACCTTGCAGATCACGGATCATGAGCGTAGATTTCACTCCTTGAGATCTCGGCCTCTGTGAGCAAGGTCATTTCCTCTCTCAGTGTCGGTTATGGTAATTGTCCCTCTGGTTATGTAAATACTCTCTCCGGTTTTGCAAATACTCTCTCCCGGTTTTGTTGCCATTGTGGTTTCATGTTTGGTGGGAGCGACAATGAGAATGAACTGTTTGGTGTTCCATTGTGACCTGACCCAGTGAGTTTTCTCGATCGAGTCGGCCATTGCAGGAGGAAGTGATATAACCATATATATTTTGTTAAAAAGGAGATATTGTTCGTCACTCTATGTATAGACTCACAATTTTGTGATAGCAATACGGAAAATAAAATACTTAAAAAATGACAACAAAAAAAAAAAAACCTCCTCCACTCGTCCACACCATTACTTTGTCAACCGCCTCTATGGTCATCGCAGCTTAGAGGCCTTTGACAAGAATCGCCTCACTGCGGTCAGTTTTTTTTCTGACCACCGGGCGAACAACCACCTTCTCGGGCGACCGGCGATTTGCCAATTTCCATAGTGGAAACCAGCTCCGGCCGCCATCGCCATGTGGTCTTGTAATGTGCAACATTGCAGTGAAAACCAGTGTCGTAAGAAAAGGGAGAAGAAAAACGGTGTGGGTACACGCAATATCAACTCGGCCTCCAGCACCAAATCACTGATCCCTTTACAGATCCTAAAACTGTTTGCTATTTCCGAAACTACCAGCACACATCCACTTGACCTACCATTTGTCTGAAACCTGACACACATCGCATTCAAAAGCGATCTGCGTCGTCCGTATAGTTTGCGGTCTATCGAAGACTACGCCATCATCGACATTCTGGCGCTGCTGTTCCTACCTGACTTTGACTACTGGGTTTTCTTACGTTGGACAATTTGCTCACATCGAATGTCTTTGCCCAGTGGTGTACTCTGGAAATGTAGGTACACCACTGGGCAAGACATTCGATGTGAGCAAATTGTCCAATGTAAGAAAAACCCAGTAGTCAAAGTCAGGTGATAGACCGCAGACTATATGGACAACGCAGATCGGTTTTGAATACGATGTGTGTCAGGTTGTAGGTCGAGCGGATGTATGCTGGTAGTTTGGGAAATAGCAAACAGTTTTAGGATGTAAAGGGATCAGCGACTCGGTGCTGGAGGGTGAGTTGATATTGCGTGTATACAATTTGTATTGCGTGTACAATTTGTATATTTGTATTCGCTCACCCTTGCTAGCCTGATTTGGAGTATGCCGAATTTAATATATCACCCTTATACCAGTTATGTCATTATGAGGTATAAATAATTATGACACCTGATAAAAAAATTGGTTCGCTTTCAAAAATAATTACCCATTTGGTTGTCGCCTTTTATCATTCAATCAAGGATGAAACTGGCGAGAACAAGACGTTATAATGATTGTGACTTGCAACACTTGAAAAGAGTAAAAGATTTAAATTCTCGACGAGCGCCAATGATATTTCTGCTTCTGAAAGGACTGTTCGATGGGCTCTTTAGAAACTTTAGGTCAGCTCAGAGAATGCAAAAAAAAAAAAAAATAGTAGAATAATACAAGGAAAGAGTTAAATATTAATTTGTTAGTCTTTTTATAAATATGGTCGATGTCTGTGTCGCAAGCGAGTGAGTTCAAGTCGCACTAAATTTTTCAACTAACTAAATCAAGCTAGCAAGGGTGAGCGAATACTTTTGTACACATACAAAGCCACACCGTTTTTCTTCGCACATTACCTTCCTATTCTTGACTTTGTCGTCGGGGTAGAAAGCGTTTCTGCTTCGTTAATCTCAGAATTGCGCCTAAACTCGGGGCCTTGTTATTGTGGACGGGGTCATGTTTCAGAGCCAGGGAGTTTTGATCACGACAAAAGCGTGCTACAGAGACATGTTAGTTATTATTAAGGATCTTAGAAGCAGATCAGTGACCGAAGAAGACAGAGATGAGGTCGTCACGGAGGGTTTCATTTTGCCTTCACATGATATTACGGAAAGGTGTCACGCAATAAAAAAAAACATAGACATGATGAACTCCAAAATCGATGTGCTAGCAGATTCCATAAAAAAATGTCATCTAACAATATCTAAAACATTGAGATATAAATACTCCATTTATTTCTGAGAGATTACTGTTCTTTTTTTTAAAAAAAA
>RBNK01000514.1:0-24684 GCA_003990785.1 Endogone sp. FLAS-F59071 | reverse complement strand
GGGGTGGGGGGGGGGGGGGGGGGGGCCGTTTTTTTTTTTTTTTTTTTTGTTTCTGTTTTGCGTGCGTGTATTGCTTATGCGTATGTTTATTGGTGGGAAAGACAGAAATCAAAACACATAAAAGCGCCAATTAATATGAACACAATTTATCCGAGAACAAACCGTACGGAAACGCAAATATTGGGAGGCACAATGATCCATTAATCTGATAGACGATTCGGCAACTTTCTTCGTCGATTCTACAACAAGTATTACGGCGATTGACCACCAGCGCCTCCTCTCCCTCTCGTGGCAGTATGCTCAGCCTAAAAGCTTGTTGATACTTAACGCTCACGATTTTCGCCAACCTCTTACCCTGCGGCCTTTTCAGTTTTTAAGAGCAAGGACAAGAATGGAAGATGGTGATTGAAGAGAACAATATAGGGGAAGATGATTAAGTGAGGTGTGTGATAGTTCCTCATTCAGCACGGGCTAAATTGATGAGAGCCATAAGCTCACACACCTCGCTGTTGTTGCGAGTGCTTTAGGCGTACGATGAAATATGTACGCCCAATTTTCAAACTACGTTTGATGTGAAAGAACATGGGTTTTATATGTAATTTTTCTTATTGTACATGCCGGTCAAAAAAACGTGAATGAAAACATCAGTCCCAAAATGACACGTCTATGAAAGGTCCATAGAGACCTCTACACCTACAGGCTGCAGCAAAAAAGCAAATGAAGATTGAAATTGGTTTGATGTCCACTGCGGTCACGACAAAATAATCAATGAAACAAACGAATCCCACAATATGAAACAAGTAACTCACCTTCCTCCCAAATACGATATCTCGTGGCACGTCCGGCAGTTTGGGCTCCTTGATCATCTTGATCTCAGGTTGACCTAGGACTTTCGCGGCTTCCGTCCCCTCTACGATCCGGTATGTGGAACGCACGTACGGCAGCGGAAGCGCCAATGTGGTGCGGAGAGCGCCCGCGGGTGTGAGGAGCAGCGTGCATTTGAACTGGGCGACGGGCTCGGAGGTACGGGGGGTGCGGAGGGTGGCGTACGGAGTCAAGAGACCGCGGCTGACGAGCTCGGAGACGCCGAGGCGGGAGGGAGCGCTGCGCAGGGAGCTGCATAGGACACATGAGATTAGTTCGCAATGTAAAGTAACATGGATATCCATGGCTTTGGGTTCAAAGCCCATTTAAAATGCACCTCGATCAACTCTCCTTCCTCCTTCCGAAAAACTTAACCTACCGTATCGAAAACGGAAACACGCCGAACCGCTCGCTAATCTCATTAAATGCGATCCGACTTGACTTCATTTTGAGCTGATAACTTTGGTTCACGTCCCGTTGAAAGATGGTCGATTTATATAGCGATTCTTTTGTCTGTACATAAATGGAAAAAGGGTCGAGTTTCGATGTAAGTAGTCTGAATAATGAATTCAGATGGTAGGATATGACGATTTTGCGTCTAATCCATTTAAATATAATATCTCGAAACCCCCATAGTAATCATTCCAATGCTTTCATTCTTGAGCAAAGATTCACAGACCCAACCATATCTTAGCCCACATATCCCCTAACTTCTCACCTTGCCATCTCCCGCCGCGACAACTACGTCAATGGCGTACGCCTCTCCCTGCTCAAGCGTGAAATCCGCCTCGTCGCGCTGCTGCGGCGTAAGCCCGTCATCAAAGGTTGAGGGTATCATGCGCGTGGCGCGGAGCACAAATCGCTTGAGGCGGTGCGATCCAGTGCCTTCTATAGGCACGCAGCGGAAGATAGCGCAGGTCTCAATGATTGCACGAGTGATAGTGGAGGCCTGCGAGAGAAGTTTGAGTGGCATATAGTATATAGAGGCTATAATGAGGCGAGATAAAAACCAAAAGCTACATCGAGAGCAAGAAATGATAATTATCCAAGATTAGGTGTGGTACCTTGACGCCAGGTTTCGCTAGTCGTAACGCAGTTTCAGCAGCATAATGAGCCGCGCAGATGGCATCGGCTTGCGGACCCATGATGGGTTTCTGTGGGTCTGGGTTGAGGACTGTGGTGTGCGCGGCGGTGGCGATGTAGCCGTCGAGATGGACGCCGAGCTCGCTGTGGGTAGGTTACCATCCAAGGAGGAGATGTGATGCCTCAGTGAAAATAATTGACACATCAAGATTCGGATGAAATAACAATACTCACATCTTCACCAAATCGCCCGGCATGAGTATTTCTGGCTCGTCTGCTAGCGGTGAATGGTACTGGACAGTGTTGTTGAGGCAAACACTGGTGGGAAAGGCAATTCCCTTTTCTATTTTACTTTTTTTGTGTATGTCCAATACCTAGATCAATGGGTTGGTATGGAGAGTTTTAGTTATCCACATGATTGCTTGAGGCAACACCAAAATGCAGTAGACACGCACGCGGGCTTGGATAATATCGTCACCGTATTGGCATAGGTCATGTACAGATACGCCGGCGGCGACCTTGCTTAATACCCGTATCAGTGCATCTATACTCGACAAATAGCACCCAGTACGGGCGTAAGTCAATATTGAGTTATACTGAGGCAGTACGACACTCTGTGCAAAAAGTATAATGTACCATTCGCAATGTCGGCGGCAATCCTATACTTGAGAACGACATTTTGATTATCCAGATTGTTGTCCGCCTCAAATTTTGAGATCGGATAGTCTAGTGCCATGGAGTTGTCCATTGTGTTGGGAAAGAGAGTATGGGCAAGCAAGTATCCGCGTTGGTGGCTTTTTGCAAATTCCTCGAGAAAAAAGAAGCAACCAATCAACGTCCTCAGAATATTGATATTTCGGACTGCTTTTTCTTTACTCCAAACACCTTCGTTTTTATCCAACATCAACCTTCCCTCCACCATGGCCGAGCCAGAACAAGCGCAGCCTAGTAACCTCGAATTTAAGGATCATGTCTTTGATTTTACTTTTCATCCTTCCGAAGACATCCTTGCAGCAGGTTTGATCGATGGCCATATACATTGGTGAGTTTAGTGGCTTTGTGAAATTCGACGCGAAGAAAACAACCTCCAAACCATTCCTCTTCTGTTCTTATTTTGAAGCTATCGGTACGCTATAGAAGAGACAGTGGAACTCTTCTCCATCCGGCCACACAAGAAATCTTGTCGAGGACTCGAGTTCAGTCACGATGGCTCGGGTAAGTTTCTCTCCCAATCATGCGCTGCTTCAGCTCTAATAGACGACAGTACAATTGGATGTATCGGATATTCGTTTTTATCCCGCAGCTCTCTTCAGCATATCAAAAGATAAATCTCTTCAAGCAATTGATATAAACACTGGCAAGGTAACAATAAAGAAGGTTGACGCGCATGAGTGAGTACTTTACTCTTTTAGTTTGTATCTGATTTTTAAACCGACTTCTCACTAATGTTGGATCTTGTTATTTTAGAAACCCTATCAATTCTCTACTTCGCCTGAATGAGTTTACAGTAGCAACAGGAGACGATTCAGGCGTGATTAAGGTTTGTTTGCCATGCAATTTGGTTTGATCATTTGAATGCTCAACAAAATATACAATCTCTTACTAAAGGAACACTTATTTTTTAACGTAAAATAGCTTTGGGACGCTCGCAAAGACACTGCGGTTCAGACATACACAGAACACGAGGATTTTATTGCAGATATGGTATTCACACCAGAGAAGAAGACGTTGGTAGCCGTCGGGTACGAATAATTCACGCTTCTCTTTGTTTCATTGCACAAATTCATTGCATCCGTACTCTGCGTAAAAGATAGCAGTTGATCCTGACGTCGTCTTGTGTCTTTCCCTTCCCCTTACCCCTCCCATACCTCTCACTACCTCTCACTACCTCTCACTACCTCTCACTACCTCTCACTCAACCTTTAGCGGTGATGGTTACCTCTCCGTCTGGGACATCCGCAAGCCATCACTGGTCGCCATGTCCGATAATCAAGAAGACGAGCTCCTCTCTGTTGCGCTGGTCAAGTCCGGGCAGAAAGTCGTGGTGGGATCGCAGGAGGGCGTGCTGAATCTATGGACATGGGGCGACTGGGGCGATGTCTCGGATCGGTTCCTGGGTCATCCGAGCTCTGTCGACACGGTGTGCAAGCTGGACGAAGACACGGTCGCCACAGGCTCTTCAGACGGGCTCATCCGCATAGTTGGTGTGCTACCCAACTCGTTCCATGGTGTTGTCGGTGACCACGGCGAGGACTTTCCAATCGAGCGTGTGAGGCTCGCGCACGATCGGAGGTTTTTGGCGAGCTGCTCACACGACTTGTCTGTGAAATTCTGGGACGTGAAATGGTTATTTGACGAAGAGAGAGATGAGGATGACGAAGAGAGAGATGAGGAAGACGAAGAGGATGATGAGAAGGATGAAGAGCCGGTTCCTGTGACAAAGGCGAAGGCGAAACCGGTAGACAGTGATAGCGATTGGGATTCAGACGAGAAGGGAAATAAAAAGAGGAAAAAGAAGGGTAAAGGCAAAGAGGAGCCGAGTGCAAAAAAAGGGAAGGCAAATCAAGGTTCTGCGAGAGGATCTAAAGGATTCTTTGCGGATCTAGACTAGGAAGATGGGGAATGGTATTTGGAAATAGAGAGATAAAAAAAAAAAAAAAAAAAAAAAAAAAAAAAAAAAAAAAAAAAAAAATATAAAAAAAAAAAAAAAAAAAAAAAAAAAAAAAATATATATTATTAATAAAAAAAAAAAAAAAAAAAAAAAAAAAAAAAAAAAAAAAAAAAAAAAAAAAAAATTGTCTATTGATGTAAAATATACCTAGAACTGAATGTGAACTCTCATTATATGTATATATATAACTAATTAATTAATTAATTATATGTCGAGGGAAAAAAAATAAAAAAATAAAAATATAAACAATTAAAGTTCTGAAGGTGAGCAACAACAACAACCCATGGCAAAAAAGGACGACGACAAACGAATGAATGGAGAATGGTTTTCGATCATGATAATAGTTGTTTTATTCTTTGCGAACTGTGAATAGAATGAGACGTCAGTTAGAGCTGGTACACACAAAGTCGCAAAGTTACTATGACGAGCATCATCAACTTGTTTTTAATCGTGAAACATTTACAACGAAAAAATTAGACAAATTACGAAAGTTCGAAGCCAAAACGAGAGAACGCAATGATGTCTTTCATCCAAGATCCATCTAATTCGTACAAGGCTGGCCAGTCCTCCATCCCCACCCTAATAGTCCATTCTGCACGATCTACAAACTGGCTTTCGGTAAAGTCATGCATGGCCATGGAGAGGAAGAAGGCGTTTCCAATCGGATATTACGATCTCGCATCACATTGCCTCCGCAAACCCTAGAAGCCAATCCGTCCAACGTACAGCACCTACAGCGTCTCACCATATCAATACTGTCCCCGTTCGCGGAAACTACCGCCACGAGCACCACCATGACCACCCGGCGCGCCACGGCTACCTCCAAATCCACCACGGCTACCGCCAAACCCTCCGCGGCTACCGCCGCGACTGCCACCAAATCCACCACGGCTACCGCCGCGACTGCCACCAAATCCACCACGGCTACCGCCGCGTGCTTGAGGGGGAAAATTTTTATGAGTATGGTTACAGACAATAAAGAGAATTCGTTGGAGTAGACTCGTGGTGATGGAAAAAAAAAAAAAAAAAAAAAAGTATTCTTACTGAATCCGCCACGACCGCCACCACGACCGCCCCGCTTTTCAATCTGACCTTGCATACCAGTACGTTTTGCTAAATGGCAATAGCAGGAATACAGAAATAAGTGACAATTGCACCTGCACTTTTTTCGAGCCAACTCAATTGATGCAACTACAGGGATCAAAAGACGAGTGTACCTTTTATAGCCGACTTGGGCTTTGGTAGGAATCGATCTATCGGCAGCAACTTATCAGTCGCAATGTACACCTTATCGTCTTGCTTGAAGCTCGTGGCGACCATACCCTCCTGCAACTTGACCGTAAAATAAACCTCGTTCATCGGGCCGAGGATCTCGTCGACCTTGCCGATTTGTGACTTGTTCTGAAGGTAAATCGGGGCGTTGAAGTAAGGAATTTTTTCATTGATGGAATGACACACCATCTCGCCTTCACAGGCGTGCATAAAACGGCCCATCTCTGGAAAAGCCAAGGCGGATGTAAAGGAAATTAGCAATGGACGTGGTGAGGGAAGCAGGTGAATGGAAATTAATAGCTAACGAGAAACATACCGACAACTTGGTCTGGGGGCCCGAACTGCTGGCCTCCACCAAAGCCGCCACGACCACCGCCACGACCTGACAAAAAGTAAATGCAATGCTTAACAATTAGATTCGTGTGACACTGCGAATAATCCCAAATTTCAAAAAATACACGTACTGCCACCGCGTCCGCCAAAGCCACCACGACTGCCACGACTGACGCCACGACCGAATCCACCTTTGCTCATGTTATTCGGTTGTTAATGCAAAAGACGGTGTATGGACACGTCTGGTATATAACCGATTCAAAGCCACAAAATAAAAAAATATGCCATTCGGATGCACGTGATTCCGCGAGGAAAAGCGTGACGTAGATCTACCAGTGGATCCATGGATCCATCGACCACATGTACAGAGAGGCTTTGGATATTTCAGAATTCGGACGAAATGCAACCGAGGCTGAAGCTCAGCGGTGTCGGAGGCCATTTGGTATTTTTTTTTTTAAAAAAAAAAAACATGACATATCTTCCAATGAGCGATAAGGCACTTTTTAGAAGGGAGGAGGACAGTGGCGTCACGGGACTTGACCAGGCACCAAAGAAAGCCCTGAACCGATATTGCACCCTGAAACGGACCAAAATGCCAAAATCTAGATCCTCTCTCCATTTCATTCTCCTCGCGGCTCTCCTCTTACCAAACTATGCCGTATCCCAGTCTGTTACCGTCCAACTCAACGATACCCAAGCCGTTAGCGGCATCATATTTGCAAACACTGTGAATCACTACTTCTTCCAGCAAACCACAACCGTCCTAGTGGCTCTCTCGCAAAGCCCAGCTTCATCACCGCTAGAGTCGGTCACCACCACCTCCGCCATCCAAACTACATCATCCCGCGGTTCAAAGCACCGTTCCAAAACCAACTCCGTCAATAGCGCCACTTCCACGAGTAGGCCAACTGGCGGCAAGTCACACAACAAGCGCGCCGGCAGCATCGAGCCGACAGGGAACCTGTTCATTACCTTGACAACGTGCTCGCAGCCCACCGGCGGGTCGGGCTCACCGGGAGCACTACAACTTTACGTGTCCAACAGTTCACAGAACTCGCTTCCCGGCCCCCAAGCGTCGCCGCAGGTGTCTACCAGCAACGATCCGACGAGGGATGGCGGCATATTCGCCGGATTCCTGTCAATATCGTTGCCTCTTTCCCAAGCCAGTAGTGTGTGGATCGGGGTCTCGGCGCCACAACTGCAAGGACAGGGCTGGACGGGCAATTGGACGTATCAACTGGGAGTATCGACGCAAGGTGAGATCGATTGACGTTGTGGGAGTAACTTTAATATGTTATCAAATTAGCTAGAATTCGATTTACTCGGCAAACACGCATCTCATTCATTCTTATGAATCCCATCTCAAAACCTCCGCTTGTATTAGGGCCCATGCACATTGTGGAGAGCAGCGATATTATCTCAATGACTCTTGACGATACCGACCTCAGTAGCGCCCTCTTCCTGACGAGCAACTACACGGGTACGAATCCTCCCGTGTGGAAACTGGTCATCACCGCCGACGGCCTGCCCTCGCAACTCTCTCGTTCGCTCTGTGCGGCGGAGCTTTATCAGGTGCAAGTGATACCCAATGTGACAACGACACAGCGGGGACCCCAGAATGGCAATAAACAGCAGGCATATGTAAGCGGGTTGCAATCCGGGAAGAATTATTCGGCTTACTATGTCATGGAGAGCACGAGTCAGCCTGGAGTTGGGATGATTAGTCAGCCTATAACGTTCAAGACCAAGTCTGGTGAGTGTGCCCGGTTTAGACGCTGTTAAAACCAACCGATCGTCTCAGACTGTCGACCTTCGTATCCATAACCGATTGACTTTGATATATACCCAATTTCATATCTTCCTTCCAGCCCAAAATTGTCGCCTAATTTACAACCTCCCCTTCTGTGACCAGGTGGCTTACTCCGTCCCCTCTAACGTCACCGGTAATCCGGACCTCAACAATTTGGCCCTCACCTACGACCAGAATGCGCAGTCGGTCCATTCCAATTTCTCTTTGGCAATCAGCCAGTTCAACTGCGACACAACACGCTACTCGCTCGTCCGCACCTGCACCGATTGCATCAACGACTACAAGCGATGGCTGTGCGCTGTCACGATTCCACGGTGCGCGGACGATACCGTACCCATGAATGTCTTCAACCAATTCGTGAATACCACCACGTCGCGCAACCCCTGGTTTAACACCACGGGGTCTTGGAATGAGCTACTACCCTGCGCAGACCTATGCTACAACATTGTACAGAGCTGCCCACCATTTCTTAACTTTGTGTGCCCGCCCAACCTTGACCTCATGCTGCAGCAATACGGATTCTGGTTGGACAATAGTGAGAGGACCAACCAACCCACGTGCAACTCGCTGGGGCTGAATTTCTCGATACCACCGGTGTCGATGTCGGCGGTGAGAAGATGGTGGTAATTGGGCGATGTTGATGCGGATGTTATGGGGAATGGGCGTAGAAGGTTTAATAGTGTCATCGGGAATTTCACGAAAACGACGAATACTTTATTTAGATTTAATATCATTATCACATCTCACACCGCCATTCTCATAGGATTTTGGAATTAGTTTGGAGTTCGCGAGCATTAGGGTCACATTGAGGGCATTGCCGACGGCAAACAAGTCCCGGCTCGATTATCAAATGTCCTTGGGTACAAGGTCGCTTGCGCTGGTTCCAATTACGAACGCACTGTGTTACTCGTCCTCGAGATGCTGTGTTAATACTGTAATATATCGCCTCTTGAAACGATCCGCGATGGTAACGTACAGACTTTTGATAATGGCACTACTTTTGGCTCGTAAAGCGGAAAATATTTCCCCAGCCAGCATCGCCGGGAGCACCATATGCAAGTATTTAGGATTGTATCGTGAAGTTTAGAAGGAAAAGCTGATAAATGTGTACGACGACGCAACTCTCTGCTCAAATCATGGAACGTATCCAAGCGTCACGTCAAGCGTAATGTGTTGAATATCTCGCCTATTGCCGAATCAACATTATCTTTAAGAAAACAAATAAATAAATACAAGATTGTTCATGTACTTAACCTGGCTGGTTCCCATTCAGGTATATTGTAAATTTCAACAATCCCCTTCGTTATAACGCTGTTTGTCCCATCTTCTTTCCCAAAATCCTTCCCCGCCCACTACGTCACCGGCTTCCTCTTGGGTGCTGTTGGCCTCTTGAACCCGCCTGGCAGCGGCTGCCCCAGTAGGGGTCTGGTACCGCCACCGAGGGCTGATCCCGTCGGGGCGGTAGACTGTGGCGGATGTAGTTCCTCGATGAGGTAAGACTCGGTCAGATCCGTGGGGTCGTTGGTCTCGAACTGGTACAGATGAGGTATGTTAGAGGTTAGAAAGGTGCGCCGTAGAAGAGAAAGAAACGGAAGAGGAGAAATATGTACCTTCTTCGCAATATTTAATCCCTCGGCCTCAATGACGGTGACGACAGAGGCGCGGCAGGAGGAGTAGACCATCCTCTCACGGATCTTGGAGGCCGAGGGGCAGGTGTAGATGAAGACTGGTTTAAAGGTATGAAGAAGTTATATGAGAGCCGTGAAAGGAGAACTACATTTCAAAATAATATTGGCCAATGTAACGGGAGGTTGCGACCTCAATCTGTCGTCGAATCGCCCTCCGCATTATACGCAAATGTACCTTTCTTTTTCCACAAAGAACGACTCACCTAACGAATCGACATTCTCTCCATTCAGCTCACGTTCCCACACAAACAATGTGAACCTCGGCGTATTGTCGGGGATGGCGCCTGCCAAACTGGCGGCCTCAACACGATTTGCTTCTGTAAGTTCGATAATCTCCTTGGAGGGTTCAATGTGCTGTTCCCCCAAAATAAAATAAAATAAAATAAAATAAAATAAAATAAAATAAAATAAAATAAAATAAAATAAAAAATTAATAAAATAAAATAAAAAAACACCACGTCATCTCACAATCTCACAGTCACGAAGAACACGCGCTCCAGGGGAGAAATTTCGTATACGTGTACCAGCTGTACAAAATTGTGCGCTCTCTCCTCCTTGTCCTTGGCCAATTCGCGGACGGCCTCCAAGGCCTGCTCTGAGAGCGGAAAAGAGACGCCCGCGGCATAGGTCTTGCGGACCGTCGTGCCCTGGGCATTGGAGGCTTCTTTGGCCTTTTTGATTGAAATATGTTAGCAATGCTAAGCTGGACTAAGCGGAGGAGATTAAAGGTGAAAAGGGAGTGTCAGGTACCTCAATGGCTTTAATCTCGGCAAGCTCACGTTCGCGAGCGGTGAGGGGCGCGTCAGCATTTTGGTGGCGCTTGTGCTTTTTGTAACCATCTAGGGTGAATTCTTCCTAAAAAGGATAGTTGTGAAGGGGAGCGGAGAATGAGGAATTAAAAACATACAAAGGGTTTGTTCGAGGTGCACGAAATGATTGGGGAATTAGAAACAAGGACTTCCGTGCGAAAATTTCTGTCCAACGCGAATTGACACGATAACTTTCCCTCAATCAATCCGTTTCCCAAGCCCATAAACTCACCACGTTCGTCCCGTACATTGAGTCCTTGAACCTGTAATCCCCGAGTTCCTTGGTCAACGTGGCGCGAGTTGACGCGTACAGCATCTTGTCACGCACCTTGGCGACGTCGGGCACGTAGGAAAGGAAGAGCCACTCGTATTCGCCCGAGGAGGGGGACTTGGTGTCGAGGCGGTACAGGACAAAAGATGGAGTTGTAGGCTCGAGATAGTTTTGGATAGTGTTAAAGTCTGAGTCATAAAGCAAACATAATTAGTGAGGATAAAAAAGGGAGTGAAGGAGAGGTCTAGGGGAAAAGGGTATTGTACGTGCCTTCTTCCCAGGTGCCGGAGACAGGGGTAGAGCCGTTGGCAATGAGGGTCTCTGTTGGAGTAGAAACGGAGTTGTGTCGGCAATGGATGGAAAGCAATGTGCCTGATGTGAAGGCACATACCTTTAACAATAGAGATGCGCATCACGCGGACATCCTGAGCCTTGACGGCGTCAGCGAAGGCCTGGGCGAGCTCGTCGGAGACTATGGTGAGGTAAGTGAGGGAGGAGGTAAGAGGCAGAGACGAATGAACGAGACAGACAAGCGAGCTGAGATACCTTTGATGCCAGATTGGTGGGACATTTGGTGGAGGAAGGTAGGGGGGGGCGGTGGGGCGGTGGCGAAGGACGGGCTTCTTATAAGGAAGCGGGGTATGGGGTGACGTCATGGCGAGGATTTGGCAGCAACGCAACGCGTCTTTGGTCTTCCCGTCTTCCGTCTTCCCCGCTCCTCCGCTCCTCTGCTCCTCCGCTCCTCCGCAATGCCGCCGACCCCAACCCTCCTTGCGTCGGCTGCCAGGAACGTCAAGATATGGGATATACAGCCCACCCAAAACTCCGCAACCGAAACAACCGCCGCCATACCCGTAGCCTCCTTCCAACCTTCGAGCGAAGCCAGCCTCGCCAAGGACATTAGCTGTCTCAAATGGTCCCACGACAGTACGTATCGTACCAAACATCACGCACGCTATCCCCTGGGCAAACTTCTCCGACTCTCTGCTCATCCTCAACATCCAACCAGACAACGCCCTCGCCGTCACCTCCATCAATGGCACCCTGTCCGTTCACGATGCCCGCGGCAAATCTTTACAGACCGTACCCCCGCCGGACGGTGATTTGGTATGTCTTCTCAAGCATACTGCAAATACTTCCCCGTCCGCCAATTCTAACCATCCGACGATCAACACCCGTGCTGTGATAGGACCACGGCAAACTCTACGCCGTCACCTTCGGCTTCCGCTCACGTCAGCTTCTCTTTGGTGGCTCCACCAGCGTAATCCACATCTGGGACCGCAAGGATTCAAAGTATCTAGACACACTCGAGGTTTCGATATAACTCCTTTTTTATTATTATTATTGATTTTTCTCAATCATCCCGTTTTGTTGATCCTATTTTTGGTTTTTTATGGTGTTCATCGGAGCCTCCATTCTTAATCCAACTCTGCATGCGCTCCAGGGCCACACGGGTACTATATCGTCCATCTCTGTCAACATCGACGAGAGCCTTATAGCCTCCGCGAGCCTCACAGGCGACATCCTCATCCACCCAAAGGGCCAGAAGCACCAGTCCTATTCGACGCTGATCGTCCCTACCGAAAAGGTATTCCCTATTTCTGATCTTTAACATATCGCACATATCTCTCTCATTCTTACTTTTCCCCCTACAAACCCATTACACAACGGCACCCCGTCACGACAGCCCATCACTTCCCTCGAGTTTTCCACCTTCCGCCGCGACCTTGTCGTCGCCGCGGGAGAAGATGGCTGTGTCCGAATGTGGGACGTGCAGGCATCATTGAGCCCGGTCTACACCTTCGATGCTGCCCACTATGGATCCGTCCGCGGCGGGATCGCCTTTAGCCCCTACAACCGATACCTCATGGCCAGTGCCGGCCTAGACAAGCGGATCGCATTGTATGACGTTGACAAGAGGGTGTAAGTTTACCGGGGAAGGAGGAAAAGGGTCGGGGGTAATGGATGGATTTGGTCCTATTTCGTTGCTTGGACGTGGATAATGCTTGACGTGTTGTCCTTTCCTCCTGATTACGCACAGGATCGTAAAATCCTTGCAAACTGACGAGCCACTTACGGCACTGGCATTTAAATCCGACGGCGTGACCATCGCGGTCGGGAGTGCAAATGGGCGCATTTTCGTATACGATCTCCGGTCGTCCAATAGTCCCACGTGCAGAGTCAACGCACACGACGTCTCGGCCGTAACATGCCTGCGTTTTCAGGTGAGATGGGGCGAGAGGTGATGGATGAACAAGAATCGTATTTAATCTAGTGGGATCCATTGTCGGACTCACAACCGACGCGGAATCTCTGATTTGTTGATTCCCCATACCCGCCATCCCATTTCATTTTCGACAGGAAAAATTCAAAATCGCCACAAGCAATCCCCCGCGTCGCACCACCAACGCCCCTTCCAATGCTATCGGCGGCCCGGACTCCAAGAGTCGCTCCGCCGCTGCACCCGCGCTTGCGAGTAGCAATGGCACAGCTCCCGCACCGAGGCCGTCAGCGGCTGAGTTCATTAGGATGCAGAGAAAAGGCGGTCGAGAAGTAGCATCGACAGCGGATAACAAGCCAGCGAGCAAGGAGAAGGAGCATGTGGTTGAGAAGGAGAAGGAGAAAGAAAAAGAGATAGAGGCGAGGGAAAAACAGGGAAGAGCAACGGAGCAGGAAAAAGACAAGCAGCCCAACTATATACCCAACTATATGGACTTATTCTCGCCGATAAAGGACGTGGGATCCGGGGGCGAGGCGGCGAAAGGCGCTATGGCAGGGGCGGATGGGGAGGCATCAATGATGTCAATGGCGACTATACCTGGTACGATTTAATATACGGTCATCATTTATTTTTTGTTTTAAGAGAAGAGGGAGAAGAAGCATAGACGAATCATTTTCTCGTTCTCCGATACCACAAATGCCTCCCGCGGCCCTTTTTGATTCATCCCAAACTTCACGCCAGACGTGCTCCGCAACGGTCCCATGGCATCCATCTCGCGCGGCCTTCACCAACGGTCGGGAAGCACCGGAAGCCTCGGCGGAGAGTCCGCCGCAGTAAGCGCGGCGAGGGCGGCAGCCGCAACAAAGAGGAGGTCTTTGGCAGCCGCAGTGGAGTTTGAGCAGGGTAAGTGAGGTTGATATTGGTGATTGACTTATATAAGTGGAGATCGGGTTAGAATACTTGAGAAGAAAAAAGGGGTGGTTACGAGATTATTGCTGACGCTATCCTTCTACGACATGAAAATACAACCAGTCATGGAAAAGTATAGTCCAACCAATCCCACCATCTCCACAACTACTACCGTACCATTGGTAGCCATCTATCCTTCCCTTACCGGCGTTGCAGTTGACTCCCCCTCCGCCGCCTCCCCACCCCTTTCTCCAACCCAGCGCTTCACCCTCCGCCCCTCGACTTCGTCTGGCCTGTCAGCCTCCCTACCTGACAGCCGTCACGGCTCCGTGGAGAACGATATCAACCCCGCGGCCACCGCCGAATACAAGTCGAAACCTCCATTGCCACCCATGTTCGCCTCTGTGACAATGAACGCGGCCATCAAAGCGAGTGGTGCCGCGGCGAATGGTGTGCTGCTTAAGCGCAGCACGTCACAGCTCTTCCCGTCCACCGGGTCCGGTTTGAGTATCACTACCGCCGCCGCCGCGGCGTCACGGGACGGCGTGTCGCGCGAGCGGCCGCGGTCGATGCACTCACTGGGGCCGCCGGAGCTCGTACCAAGTCTTGCGGCGGTCGATGGGCTAAAGGATAAGATTGCAAAAGGATTGGAGGTGGAGAAGGAACAGGAGAAGGAGAGTATGAAGAGGGTGGGTTTCATGGAAGAGGGGATGGGAAAAGGTAGAGAGGGAGCGGCAAAGTCCGAGATAGATGGGATGGGGGTGGAGAGGGAGTTTGAGCGGGGGTATGTTGAGAGAGAAAAAGAGGTGAGGATTCATTATTTCTCATTCGAGAGAATTAATGTAGAGATTTTGCTATTCTTTATATATTTGGATAGCATTGTTGTGACCCTCTCTCCTTAAACCTTATTATAGTTAATTCCGACCCCGAATTCCCGCTTCAACCCGCCAACCAAACCCCCGACCTCGGCGGCCGACCTCTTTGCCAATCTCGGCTCCACCACCAACTCTTCCTCCTATGCGATGTCGCGGCCCTCGAAGATGCCCGTACATCCTGATGACGAGAACGAGCCGCCCCTTGGCGACACAAGTACTGAACCCATCCACCAGCGGGTGCTGGAGAACGTTATGGAAGACTGCTTGGCTGAGTTCAGGGTTGGGCTGCACGAGGACATCGTCAATATGCATCTGGAGCTATTGAGGCAGTTTCATATACAGAGGGTAGATGATTTTGATTTTGATTTTATAGTGTTTATTAAGAAATTTATACAATGTTGATCCAGAATATTGATTAATCATGCCCAACGTTCCAATTTACGCAGAACGAAATGGAAACACTTTTCATGCGATATTGTGGAGACGCGGCGCAACTAAGGCAGGAGAACGAGCGGTTAAAGGAGGAGAATAGGCGGTTACGGATGGGACTTCATTAAACCGTGTGGCAGATCTAAGGGATAGAGCAAATACTGGCTGCTGGAGAACCTGAGACGGTGCTGCAATAGGCAGGCTGTTTGAGTGGTGTTGTCTCCTTGCACCCACTGTACTTTTTATTTTCAACTTGACAAACAATATTGGCTTCCTTTTCTGTTTGGCATTGCACTTTAAGTTTTTGCTTTGTTATTATCTTTAATTCTTTGCTTTTTCATCAGTCTGTACGCTGTAGTATATTGCTTTCTTATTATTTCCCATTCTTGACTCATGACAAAAAGTTGTCATATTCGGATAACATCATTAATGATATTTCGCACTAATCATTATATCGAGAGGAATTTAATGGCCCAATTGTTTATATTGTCGCTGACGGTGAGGCGGCGACTTCAAATAATTGCTTACATATATCCTCAGACCGCATCCGCGGAACCTCCAATACTTTTTTGGTCTCGTCCGCTATAGCAATCAAGGGAATGTCGAGTTAATGCCGATTGCAGTGCTATACAGAAAACTTAAATTAAACGAAGCATACCAAATTCGATTGTCAGTGTCGGCGTTATCGTTGCATCTTTCGATTTGTTTACAACAAACTCGACTTCCGGATTAGCATACTTCACGCGCGGAAGATTCTCCCGGTAAAAATACCTTGTGTTTTTTAAAGAACACAGACACGCCACGGGAAGAAGAATATTAGCGGGACAGAAGGGCCCCATCGCTGAATACACAACTCGTGCATGTAAGAATAGTGCTCCTTTACTTACTTGGCACCCATGCACTCGGTTTTTCCCTGGATGGCGTAGATGAGCGATACCCTCCGCACAGAGGGATTGAGCTTGGTGGCGCCGAGGCCGGTGGTGATATTCTCGAGGATTTTAGCCGTTCGTGAAGACATTGGGCGCGAATTGGTTACTTGTTGCCATTTGAGATTTTTAATGAAGTTGTGACTGCGTATGATGCTCTCACGTGTTTCTTCGCCACAAACGAAAACACTAAAGGAGGAACTACTATACTTCCTCGTTCCTCGTTCCTCTACACTCGAATGGTAAGTTGGTATCCAACGATCTCATAAACTGATGATATATATCAATATTTTTACCTTTATTTATTCTTTTTTTACCTTATTTTGGTTATCCTTGGCCAAACGAATTACACGCTAGTCGGTAAGTACTGAACCCTTTTATTCTCAAGTGCAATTGCGGCAAACTCATTCCGACTACTCATTCAAAAGATATTTATTGTCTAATATGAAAACCGCTTATTTTTGACATGGAAATAGTACTTCTTACCTCATTTAACAAATGGTATGTTATCATCACACGGTCGAGAAACGTACCCTTGGTTTTGGCCCTCTTCCTCACTTGTTTTTTTGAAAATATCTTTAGGCTGGCAGGTTGATCAAGCGATCCTCTCTGAAGAGGATCGCGTTGTGATAATTCGGTTTGGGCACGACTGGGTGAGTATTATTTTGCCTTTTTTGCTATCGTTTGTAATTGCTTTATTCGCAATCCGTTGGTGCCTCTCACGGGGTTCTCAACCACTTCAATCGTCCCTAATGCTTTTGGTAATTCAGGACCCGACGTGCATGAAAATGGATGAGACACTGTACGGATGTGCTGAGAAAATCAAGAATTTTGCTGTCGTTTATCTGGTCGACATCACCGAGGTCCCAGATTTCAACAAAGTAAGGGTTTCCAGCTTTAAACACACCCCATATAAATTGAATGATTTTTTTTTTTGAAATTGAAAGTGACCTTTGTCTATGTGGCGAAGCGCCCATCATACTACGACTCTATTCTCATAAATCTGTGGATATAACATCACAGATGTACGAACTTTACGACCCTTGCACTACCATGTTCTTCTTCCGTAACAAACACATCATGATCGATTTGGGCACGGGTAACAACAACAAGATCAATTGGGCGCTTTTAGATAAGCAAGAACTGATTGATATTGTTGAGGTGGGTTACTTTTACTCACTCTGACATAGATCCCTCGAAATCTATGCATGCGTATTCGATACTCAATGATTTTGTTTATTATTTTCATATCTTTACCTGCCAGACCGTCTACCGTGGCGCCAGGAAGGGCCGTGGTCTTGTTGTCTCGCCGAAGGACTACTCTACCAAGTACAAGTATTGAGTGAGGGTTGTGTTGGTATTTAGACGTTGGATATCATTTCATGGTATTTTCTACCACTGGTATTGTTTGTTTGGGGACGAATAGATGTTAGCCTTTATCTATTTCTGTATTAATTATATAGTAAAGATGCGTAGATGTTGAATTCTCGTAATGCTGAATATATTTTTTGGGCATCAAGTAGCAAACATGATTGTAATCAACCAAATATATAGATTGATTGTAGTCAACCAAATATAGGTCCATAGTTTTTAATTTGACCTATTATTTCATAGCTTTCTAGGACATTCATTTTAAGAGAACAGTTCGTCGGGGCAAGTCCCCCAATCTACATGCTACACCGGGCCGGGTCGGTATTTTCCCCTACCTCCAACACCAGCCTCTCCGCCCACTCCAGCGCCTCGCCCAACCGATCATTTCCCCAAAACAACTCCCTTGCCCCTTCCTTCCCCTCCTGAAACACTACAAACGTCGGCCCGCCAAACACCCCGTGTCGTACCGCCTCGTCCGTATACGCGCGCAGCAGATCTCTGATGGGCTGCGACTGCGCCGCAGCCATCACCCGATCTGCCACGGCCGCCGGATCCTCGCCCTCCGATGTAGCGCCGGGGGTCTCGGCGACGGCTTCGCGAACAATGGCGGTCAGGAAGGACGGGTCATTGATGTCGCGGTCCTGGAGGAAGTTGGCCTCGAAAACGCGGAGGGTGAAGGTGCAACCGAGACGCTCTGCGACAGCGGTGTGGGCGGCAAGGTGGGGCGAGACCGGGTGGGTGGCCGGAGTGGAGGTAGAGGTGTGGGAGGAGGAAGACACCGGGAAGAGCGCGCAGGCGACGCGAAGGGCGCTTAGGGATTGGCGCGGGAAGACAGTCGGTTGGGTGTAGCGCTCGTTGGGTTTGAGGATGCCGTATTTCTGGCACTGGCGCTCAAAGTCGCGCCAGAGATAGTTGGCCTTGGCAGGAAAGAGGAGGTAGGGGCTTTTTTCCCAGTTATTGAGGTTCTTAAAGATGGCGCCCAGGACGATGGGACGGTATTCAATGGCGAGATGTTGGGATGTTAAGAGGTAGGTGGGCGGGAGGAGGGTGGGATGGGATGTTGGGGGCAAGCTGGGACGATTGATGAGGCGAAAGAGGGACAGGAAGGAGTAATTGGAACCATAGTCGAAGTAGACCAGGAAGCGAACTTTTGCTTGAGTTGTAGTCATGACAAGGATGTCTTTTTGTGAAATCGAAAATCATTGTATATAATTATATACGGACGACTTGCTATCGAGTCACAAAGGCAGTCACTGGTCCGTGAAGCATTTTAATTGAAAAAAACACTCTAGCTGTATTTACATAATAAACATCAACATGGGCCATCTATAAATTTCAAATATCATCCTAGTCATTCGTGTTTATCTTCGTTATTGAACGGTATCGTCACCAGCAGATGCCCATGCCCTCCGTGATGATGCTGGAACACGCTACCTCCCATGCCGGACCCAGCCCCAGCCGGCATGCCACTCCCGATGCCGTTTCCTATGCCCAACGCGCTCCCGTTGCCTGCAACCCCTATGGACATCCCGTTCCCGATCTTGCCGTCCAACCCCATGCCCACACCATTCGCGCCTCCGCCATTCATCAACGGCCCGCCTCCACTTCCTCCGCTCCCGTGCCCAATAATTAGGTTCCATAGCAACGGCGTAACCATGAGGGTAAGCGATGTGACGGCAAGTAGGAGGTAGTAGACCTCGCGCGAGATGATACCAAGCTGCTTGGCACGGCTGGCGAGGACGAAGCCAAACTCGGAGATTTGAGCGAGGCCAACGGCCATCTGGCTTGACCTGGTGAGATCGAAGCGGAAGAGAACAAGGACGAGAGAAGTGATGATATATTTGAAGCCAACAACGCCAGCAGTCAAGGTGAGGAGGAGGACGGCCTCTGATACGAGGAAGGACGGGTAGACGTGGAGCCCGATGGAGGCGAAAAAGAGGCATGAGAAGAGGTCGCGAACAGGTTCGATCACGGTCAACGAGTGCTCAAATATGCCCTTGCGTGAGCGGACCACGACGCCCCCGACAAAGCAGCCGAGCTCCATGCCCAGGCCGAGCATTTCGCTGACGAGAAGAAGGACAAGGCATGTGGCGACGGTGCCGAGGAGGAGGAGCTCCTGGTTCGGCGGATGCTGCTTCGCGGGGAGCGGAGAAGAGGAAGGGGAGAAGCGGAGATAACGAAAGAACTTGGGAGCTAGCGGGATGACACGCACGATGAAGTAGCTGATGATGCCGAAAACAGTCATAGAGATCATCATTTTACCGACAGCGAATACAATCTCTATGCCGGACTTTGCCAGTGCTGGTATGACCGCCTATCATGGCGACAGCCGAAAGAAAAATGCAAATGTGAGGAGACTGAACATTATAGAAGTATGCTCTAGTGGAACGTTATGGACGCAAAAAAAGTACGACTCCCCTTGAACCCTACGAGATACCCATTCTACTCACCAACATTAATCCAAGTAGTACATCCTGCATGACTAGCAACCCATAAAGATGCTCCAGCTCCTCCAGCTTGATGCACTTGACAACGACCGCGGTCGAACTCAAGCTAACGCACGCGCCAACAAAAATGGCCTCGTTGAGTGACGCGCCGAGAAGCAGCCCACCAATAACGAAGAACATGACAGAGCCGAACAGGATCAGAAGCGCGCCACCTAGAGCGAGGCGCCACATGGATTTGATCTTGTCGATCGAGAACTCGAGACCGAGCACGAAGACGATAAAGACGACGCCGAGCTGAGCGAGTGTTTCGGTTTGGATCAATTCCTAGATAGGGCACAATGGAGTGAAAAGGCTGATTAATATGATGTGCGCTGCAGAGCGCGGCCTCCCATGCATTGACTTGCGGATTGCCGCGGGGTGTGTGTGGCATTGAATAATCACCTGGATCACGTTATAGCCTGCAGGTCCCAACATACATCCAGCCATGATGTATCCAAAGAATGCGGGAAGTCCAATCATAGTAAACAACCACCCAAAAAAGAAGGCAACAACGAGAATCATGAATAGATCATGAAGTAGGCGGACATCTATTAAAATGAATAAAGAAAACGTTATTAACTTGACGAATTTCCGAAACCAAATGACATTTCTCCCTACCCCCATCCTCATAGATCTATTCGAATCTCCAAAGCACAGCTAGAAGCCCCCAACCAAAACGATTAAAAATCAAACACCCACCTTCATACCACACCGTCGTATCAAAGGGTCTCGTCAGTACATACTGATTGCTCTCTTGATCGATCAATGTGATCAACCTCCCATCGGTCATCTCCTTTCTGCCACGATGCCTATCGTCCGCCCCGTCCGCATCCTCAGTGTTATCCCCCATCTTAACCACGGTCTCGAGGACAGCACCGTCCTGCTTCTGCCCATCTCGAAATGCGTCAAACTGCATCCCCTTCTCGAGCTTATCAGCGTAATTGCGTACATCGTCTAACACACCATCCACCAGTTCCACGGCCAGGTTCGAGCGATCTGAGTCCTCGTCAGCTGAATGTTGGTGATGCTCGCCGTAGCTGTGTGGAACGCGGGCGGGGGGCGGATTTTGTGCGTCATGTTGCTGGACTGGGTCGGCAGGGTGGTGCTTGAAAGCAAGCTGGAAGTCGGTGATAAGCTTGAGGCACTCGGTCTTGAAGTCATAATGAATGGGGCGACTAGCGGGGAGAGTGATGTCGGAGGACATGTTGACGACCTTCCCGTAAATATCGATCATGGCGGTGACGAGATTCTCGAGGGCCTGGAATTCGGCGAGGCGGTTTACAAAGTAATCTGACTGTGATGGGTCATTGTCGTTCTGGGCAGCTAGCTGGATTTTATAATCCTCTCCCCTTTGAAAAATGTCAAGGATCTCGGCACCTCGCTTGAACGATTGGATTTATAGTGCCAAGATGTGAAATGGAAAGTCAGGCAAAGGGCGAGGTTTGGAGGGCGGCGGGATCGGGGGATTTAATTTTGACAGTTCGGGTAGTAACCTTACGTTTTGCGCCTGTGGAGGGTCAGGCGGTGCGGCAGCCGAGCAGGAAAGGCCGATCAGAAGGATCAGCAAGAGGGCTTGCAGATGCGAGATGTGCATGTCGAGAGAGGTGTGATGAGTAGACCGGGAGAAGGTTTCAGGACAGATTGCAGATTGCCCTGAATTAATTTAATTAATTACATCACAAACCACCTGACCTGATAAACGCAGTCACCGCCCGATTCCTTCAAAGCCTTCTTCACCCCTTCCTCCTTCCCTCGCCGAGACTCTCTCCGATGGCTCCCTCTCCCCTCAAGCCACTTGCCGCCTTGCTCCTTCTGGCCTGTCTGTCTATCCTTGCTACCGCCGAGACCACCTGGTTGGTGAGTAGCTTAGCCCTTACCCTGCCGCTTGTAACCTCAGTCTCGTTCCTGAGCTTTCTCCGGTTTTTCCAACAGTCAAGCGATTCATCGTATCCTTTGGCATGCGCAGGCATGTACGCAAAATCTGACATCCCTACACCCGGCACAGATGCTTGGATCAGAGGTAGACCGCTCGCTATCATGCTGGGCTGCAAGAGTGGAGCGGGTTGGGAGACGCGACTTAACACGAACGGGACGGGACCTCTTTTACTTTGTGTAATTTTCCCCAATATCGACGTGTCTCTTCCTCCTCCTCCTCCTCCTCCCCCTCCTCCTCCCCCTCCTCCTTAGTCCAGTTCAGCGATCTCTCGAACGGCCACATAGCTATGGTTATATATGAGCATCAGGACTTGCAATACATTGGAGCGACTTATTCGGATGATGAACTTATTGAAGATAATGAAGTTAGTATATACCAAGACATTATACACTTTCACAAGATACGCTTTGCTTGAGTCCTCACACCTACTGTTCCCGCACCTCATTCCTCCTCTCTTCCCCCTAGCCAAAATATATCTGCGACACTTCTGCCATCGCCTCGAATATCTGTACCAACTCTTCCTTGGGCTCCTTCCTCTTCTCGCTTCCCCCTTCCTTGCCCCTGAACGCGACCTCAATCTACACCAAGACCTTCCAATTTGTCTACACGTCTAATGGCGTCGTCACCGCCGAACAGGGTGCGAGCTACCAGGTGTCTCGGACGGGCTATTACTGCGTGGTGATCCTGACCACCAGGACCAAAGATCCGGGGGCCCCCTTTTTCGAAGCGGACATCGATTGGCAGAACTCATACGGAGAGCTGCCGGCAATAGAGTATCCGAAGATTTGGGTGAGTTTCGGTGGGTTTTCGGGATTCGGAAGCTTCGAGTAGCATGGGTGCTCATTCAAGGTTTGCGCAAATAGTTGCCTTCAAACCAGACTACATATACAACCATTATGAGCACCATGTAGGGTCATTAAGATTTACATTGTTCTATTTTATATTCGCTAACGCTCATATCTCGACCCACTCTCTAATCCACCACGCAAGTTCTACGGCCTCTTCTCCATTCTCTATCTTGTTATTGGCGTACTCTGGATGATTCAAAGCCTCCGCTACTGGCGAGACATTTTGACTGTGCAGGTTACTAGTTGAAATTTCTTCAGTACATTGCGCTTCTTGCTGTGGTCATGATTCTTACGATTTTCCCACGTCTTTTGGTGTACTTTGAATATGTTTTGATCTGTCCAGAATTATATCTCGGGTGTCATATTCTTCCTCATGGTCGAGATGGCCTTCAATTGGGCGTACTGGCAGAATTACAATATCAATGGAAAGCCGTGTATGTATTCGTCTCGCGGTTGTTTTATGGGATTCTTGAATTGGCTTTCGCTCCTTCTTTGAGAAGTGGCTTTCATATATATATTGATGCAATCTTTGAATAATCGTTCTCCTACCTCTCATAATTGCATTATTCCTCCTCGTCACTCCTTTTTTTTGGCTTTGGGTTTTTGTGCATTCACTTAAACACATACAACCATTCATTGGACTCGTAGCATGGGGCCTGCTTGCCATGGTGGTGATCACGAACGCCGGGAGAAACAGGTGAGTTTGGATTTTGCATTTGATGGGAGGCATAATGACTTTATTTAGAAGTGGGATATGCCAATGTCGTTGACTTCTTTGTTTTCTCCTCTTAGCATTTCTTTCTTTATGCTACTGATTGTGTGCATGGGCTACGGTGTTGTCAAGTGAGTACCGCGCGTTCCTATTTTTTCAGAGAGAGAGAGAGAGAGAGAGAGAGAATGGGGATTCAATTGAGGACGGTTCGAAATATACATTTTAATTGTCATTGGATGGGTCCTCACATCTCTGTATTACTCTGAACTACCCTGAACCTCCAAAGACCCTCCCTTGGTTCGACCATGCAACGCTGTGCCGCGCTCGCCTACACCCACTTCGCCTTTGGCGTGATCTACAGCTCCGGCACCATGCTCATGGATCCCGATGACGCAGGCATTATTATCGTTCTTGTCATCTTCCCCCTGGCCCTGACCATGACTCTCTTTTACGTCTGGATACTACAATCCATCAACCAGACGCTTACCGTGCTAGACCTGCGCCGTCAGACCGTCAAGGCGATCATGTATCGCCGCTTGTATCGTCTTCTCGTCTTTAGTGTTGGCATGGTCATTCTCTTCTTCTTTCTCAACGCCTTCAACTTCAGCTATCGTAACACCCCGGGCTGGGCCGCGCGCAACTGGAAATGGCGCTGGTTTATGCTCGATGGTTGGCTCAATGTTCTCTATTTTATTGTCTTTTTCGTCATTGTCGTGCTATGGCGGCCAACTGAGAACAATAGACGGTACGGGCTCGACCAGCTGAGCCAGGATGAGGACGAAGCCATGGATCTGGAGAATAGACTGAGGGCTGCCGAAGGCCTCGGGTTCGAGGGGATGAAGAATAGGACGAATGGTGCGGGTGGGGCGTTGGGTGATGATGCAATCATTTTCGAGCTGGGAGGGGATGAGCTGAGCGATGAAGAGGACGGAAAAGGCGGGGCGTATAGGGAGAGAGGGAGGAGTGCCGGTGGCGTGGGGATGAGTGGAGCGAAGGCGGTGTTGCAGGTGGAATCGATTGACGTCGAAGCGGCGGAGGAGCAGTATGTATTTGGTCCCGTGAATCCAACTCTCGTCTTTTTTTTTTTTTTTTTTTTTTTTTTTTTTTTTTTTTTTTTTTTTTTTTTTTTTTTTTTTTTTTTTTTTTTTTTTTTTTTTTTTTTTTTTTTTT
>RBNK01000513.1:0-24715 GCA_003990785.1 Endogone sp. FLAS-F59071 | reverse complement strand
TTTTTTTTTTTTTTTTTTTTTTTTTTTTTTTTTTCTTTTTTTTTTTTTTTTTTTTTTTTTTATAAAAAAAGTATTATGACCAAAAAAGAATGTTTTAATTGTAATTAAAATAGAGAAGATTTAACTATTAATTGATGAGATGAAGAAGAAAAATAAAGAATTGAGTTTTGTTGCTGAGGATGTGCTAAAACTCTCCTGTATATAATAATATTAAAGTATATAAAGAAGAAATAAGTAAGTCATAAATTAGTAACTTTAGAGGGAACTATATATTTCAGTATAGTTTTAAGAGCCAACTCTAAAGCTTATTTAGCAATTTCTACCAAATGCTATATTAAAAATATCAGAGAGATAACTTAGCAAGAATGAGATAACATCTTACTTATACTTAAGAATATAATTAGTAAAATAGAATAAGTTAACAAAACAATCAGTTTTCTTATTAGTATTCCTATTAGCTAACTTGGGAACTAAAACTTACTTTACTTCTATATATAAGTAATTCTTAAATACCAAGAAGACTAAGAAGAAATAAGTAGAATTATGAGAAGTCTAACTTCCTTTAAAATAGTCAAGAAAATTTAAAAAGCTTTACTACTTAATCAAGATAAAATTATTACTTAAACTGACAAATTGGTTACTAGATTATACAAATAAATTGAAATAATAGCTATCTCTAGAAAAAAGAAATTATCTAATAATATCAGCACTATCATCAGGAAACTATTTTTAGTTTATAGTCTATGACTAGCATCTATACTCATAGGCTGTTTACAGGCTATTCTAGCTAGTTCATAGTTTGTAATATTGTTCTAGAGATATTTGTAGTTTATAATATTATTCTAGTAGAGTTCTAGGGTAGTTCACAGCTGTTTACCAATAATAGTTTATAGTCTATGACTAGTATCTATATCCGTAGCTATTTTGTTTATAGCTCTTAGTAAAATAGTTTGCAGCTCTTAGTAAAATAGTTTATAGATTAATTAACTATTTTTCTAATGTTAAGATAAAGCCTTTTAATCAATTTAAAGCTACTATTATATTTAAATTTTATATGTTCTAGTAGTATAAAATTTAGTTTAATATTTTTATAATATTATAACAAATGTACTAATAATCAGTTATTCATCCATATATACCAAGTGAGAATGCTTAGAGTATTAGATATGATATCTCTCTTTGCATATTCTTACTATAGCTAAATGTACTATGCTCTTCAGGCTTTATTATAACTGATATTGAAATATTCTAAGACTCTATGCAAACTGATTTATTTAGATAGAAATAGAGAAGGTATTTATATAAATTTGAAAGACTAAAGAATAACTAATAAAGACTTTGCTATGAAAATATAATTCAATTATTGCAAAGTATATGTAATAACTTTAGTAGCAACATTTTGTAGAAATAAAAGTCATCAAGTAGAAATAAAAGTTATTAAGCAGAAATAAAAGTTGTCAAGCAGAAATAAAAGTCATCAATAACTAGAAATAGAAGGGGATAGAAGGTCATAGTAACTCCAAATCGAGTATAGTAGTAAATTTATAAAAATCAATTTAAGGGTTAGCTATTATAATATCTATAAATTATTAAGTATAGATAAAACCAAAAAGTAGTATTGTTTTTGTTTTATCTACCTGCATTGTTGCAAGTAATTTTTAAATACTTTTCACCTTTATTTAATTGCTTAATTCTATTAAAGACTAAATTAAATATACTATTTAAACTTTTTCTAAGCAGTTCATTTTTATCTAGTATATAATTAATTTGCTTATAGACTGCTTTATTTTAGATACTAAATAAATGCACTTTATAAATACTAAAATAATATACTTTACTAATTTGTTGATCTAAGTAAGATATATAAACATTTTGAACTTAGTTATAACTATAATAAGTAATAGTATCAATGTTATAGTATAATATCTTATCTTTTAATATAGAATAATTTTGATTGATAAGTTTTCATTATTTTTCTATCAACTTAGTATTTTTGTTATAATAATTTCTCTCTAATTTAGCTTTAACCAGATGCTCTTTATATCTCTTTAATAAATCTTAAGCCTTTTCCTCTTTATAAGCTTTAAACTATAAGTTATTTTACAAATACTAGTAAGTATTATATAAATTAGTTCTCAGACTTATAATTTGAATATATGAAGTTAGTTAATATTATAACTTATAGAATGCATTATACTTCAGGATATGCAATTTACTATTTTCTTCTAAACTAGCTAAAAAGTTATAATAAACAGATTTGTAGCTTATTTCTACTAGTAGAAAGATAATGTATTGAGTAATGTGATTAACATTTCTTACTAGGCTGGGCAAGCTATGAACTTCAGCATAATTTAGTAAAAAATTCTTAACTGTAGTAATTATATTAATATTAATAACTATTCTGGTTTTTTACTATAATATTTTTTTTATATTACTATAAACCTATAGTAAAAAGACTATTCTTTAGCAAATGATTTTAAATATTTTCAAAATAATTGTAGCCAATACTAAGCATATTGAGATAAGTTTTTTAACAAATTAAGATATTACAATTTCAGCAATAGACAGTTCTCTTATTAATATAAGTTTTGTTTTTAAAATGTTAACTAGTATTAACTACTCTTTTATCTATAAATCTGAGTTGGGCTATTAAGAAAATATCTTGTTTGAATTTTGTTAGCACTTGAAAGTCTTCTTGCAATTTAGCAAATTCTTCTTTAAGCATTTTAGTCAAGTAACTGCAACTATATCCTACTTTTAGAAAATAAAAAGCCTTTTATATTTATTTATAATTATGTTATCTACTATATATATTTTATATACTATATGCAGTTTGTTTGATTTTGTAAAATTTCCTCTATATAGTAGATTAAAGAATAGGAATACCTCTATATATGATATTTATAATATTTTACTTTTTAAAGATTTTTCTTTTTTTCCTAGATTCTTAAGAAATTTCTAGTAATTCAGTTTTAATATCAGATACTTTAAAGATATAAGGCACAATTTTTTCTCCCTGTTCTTTTTTCAGAATACTCCTGATTGTACTGTAATTTTTAGGTTCCATAGTGGATTTGATGTAAATTAATTTCATATTCATATTTTATATATCCAGTCACGTGCTAATGCAATAAAAAACTTTTCGCGTTGTTGTTGACGCGTTCCCTACCCTTTTTCTTTTGACACTGCGTACTGATTCATCATATTCATCCTCCTCTCCTTCTCGTGTATTCATTTTCAATATGCCGTTAGAGGAACAGAAGAAATATCCCGGTCACTCATTTAAGTGTCATTGGTGATTATGGAAGGAAAAAAAACGTTTTTACTTATCATAATCATCCATAGATCTTATCGAATATCTGGAGCAGAACGATTCCTGGTCATACGTGGAATTTCTTAGGTTCTACCGGGAGCGCTTGCTCGAATTGGGACCATTTTCTGATGATTGGACCGCCCTTGATAGTGCATGGGTGCGTCGTTTTCAAAAGGAATTGGAGGAGCGTGGTAAAGATATATCGAAGGTGAGATCTACGAGGACGTAATCGTGGTGGCTCTCATCCCGGACCCAAGTGATGGTGGTGGCGCTCCTAGTCCGCTCTCATCCGGGCTTAGGGGTATCCGCTCTCATCCGGTGCACCATTGCGCCTCAAGGGTGCTCCTAGTCCGCTCTCATCCGGGCTTAGGGGTCGCAGCCGTCATCGAGCCGTCCGAGCGATGGCAGTTGTGCTTCCAGTCCGCTCTCATCCGGGCTTGGGGCGTTTCCGCCGTTGCGATTTTCACAGATACACGTGTAAATACTTTAATTTTTATGCAGGTTCGCTGGGATAAAGGAACAAAGGACAGGCAAATGTTTTGGGAAGGTAGAGAGACGGACTTCTTCTGGGGACAAAGTTAGAAGATTCAGGTCAGTTTGGGGCAGAATGCTCGACCTGGACTTAGCGTTTCTTTTCTTGAGGAACTAAACTTACGCGTAGCGTTATGGAATATTTCGAATGGAGAGAGCGGGCGAAAAAAAAAATTAAAAATTAAACAATTAAAAAAAATTGTGGACGCTCTTTCTGTTAGCTATTGACGCCACAAAGACTTTTTTTTTTTGAGATGGCGGTCATATTTCTTTTATCATTCTTGGCTCTTCCAAGATAACTTAAAAATTGGTTGACGCAACGATTCAGTGTTAAATTTCCAATCGCCAGTCAATATTTTTTGCGAAAAGCGAATCAGCATTATGACATTTTCCTCATCCCGATAAATGGTTTGGAGTTTGTACCACTGCAGACGATCTTAAGATCGCGTCATTTCTAAGATTCCTCCAGCGCATCTATATATCATCAAGCACATAAACCCACCTTTGAGGCATATATTCGGCAGTCGTTTTCATGGCGTAATTGTAATCAGTCCTCAAGATACCGCATTGAGAGTTGCGAGTCGCTTCAGTAGTCCAGCGGCCCGCAAAAGTCGACAAGAGCCGTCATGGAGAACTACCTTAATAATAATGTTAATGCTTTAGCGCTAATCCATGTGGTATGAGAAAAATGGAGTGAAATCTCACCTGCTGCAAGACATGGAGTAGTTTGCACTCGGCCTCCGGTGGATCGAACAGCTTTCTCCTCTTCTGCTCCATAACGGTATTCAGGTGACCTTTGCCAAAAAAGTCTACCGCTCGTATTTCGCGATTTCACGGAACTTAACACACTGAGCTTGTGAGGAGAATATATGTCACCTACATTGACAACTATACCCTATTAGAATATCCAAGTAGATAACATTTAACCAGAGAGACGTCTTCGCACATTGTCAATCATTCTTTTGATGACTACAAACAGAGGTTCATCGATTTCCTTCATTGCAAACTCGAATGGGACAATGAAGATATTGAAAGTTGCTTTAGTCAATCACTTGACTACAGCTTTCTTTACCTACATCGGCTCAACTCATCAGGGAGTTCTCACTATTATAGCGTCAATGCAAGTACGTTATAATTAACGATTGTACCATAGCGTAGAGCTGGGTCTTTAGCGGCTTGTTTGGCTATAACAGAACAGAACAGTTATGAAAGACCGTCGGTATGATGAGCTAGACCTCATTAAGTATGGAGGGCTCTGGATGGTGGAGGCCGCAATATGGGATTGACTTAAATAAACTTGGACGAGACGATATGAGTTGACTCTTTGCTCATGAACAAAGTTCAAACAAAGACGAAGAATAAGTTGACTAATGGGCTTGATTTATAGCATTTTATAACTCGAAACTTGTTATGGACCAAAATCTGTTTACCAAATGATTATATGGATGGCTATATACAAATTTGTTGCATTAATAAGTGCAGTATTGAGACACAAGCAAAGGTGACGAAAAAAAAAAAAAAAAAAAAAAAGAAAAAAAAAAAAAAAAAAAAAAAAAAAAGTGGGGGGGCGAGAAGAGAGAAAGAAAAAAATTTCCCCATTAATAAAGAATATGTAGTAACGTTAGGTTTCCCTTGTGTCATACAAACACTACAAGTCGTCGTATGACAACACTTTCCTTTCTCGACCTGCAAACCTTGGGTCCAAGAGTGGTACTGTACTCGGATCCATAGGTAACAGCGCGCTTGAAACCAATGCGAATGAATCAGGTCCTCCTGGAGCATCCAAAGATATGGGTAACTGACGTGTCTGCACTGCTTTAATCAATTTTTCAGAAATGGCATAAGAAATTGTAAATTAACCAAATAAAGTAAATAGAAACACTGATGAATATCAACAAACAAACCATGCGATAATGTAACTCGATTTTGGAGCGTCACATTGGTTAATCTAGGCGAGATGTCTAAGCTTTCAGATTCCTTGGCCAATATGCCATCTGAGAGGAAGTTATTTGCGAGGATCTAAGTAACTAAACAAGATACAAAAAGGAGGGGTTCGAGGAGTAATAGGACTCGATGAATACCAACACACCTTCATCTTGCCATGGCACATTCCCAAATCCGACGCGATTACGTTCTGGAATTTTGGCACGATTCACTGTTCGTGGTCGATGACACAAATACATACAAAACATTGTTAAAATGTGGACTTGGGGTAAATGCGAATTTCGTCTTATTCGTTGATCCATACATACATACCTTTGATGGGCCGGTTGCCTAGCACATTGCCATTCATGTGCTGGATTGCCTTCAGCGCCTGGTCCTTTCTATCAAACGTGATGAAGGCAAAACTACACCCATTTCCATATCAATGCGATATAAAAATTAAGCAACGGGTGGATTTACATCAGCCTGCCTGACTACATTGTATATACGGCAGTCCAATCGAAAAACCAACTGAAAATCAAATTCATGACTCAATCAAAAAGCCAACGTACTCTTTGCCTTCCACCATTTTCACGAGTTTAATCTCGCCAAAACGCTCGAATGCTGTGCGTAGCTGTTTTTCCGTCACGTTTTGCAACTCTCCAACATATATCTTAGTTGCAAAGAATTCCGTGTCAATGTAGCGAGCGGCAGCAGCGTACGGCTAGTGTTATTGTGTTTTTGTTTGTTTTGTTTAAATGACAAGGACTCTGATTCAAATCGGATACTCGCGTAATTATAATTGAAAAAAATCTACGAGAAGGGAAAAAAAAAATAAAAGATACTCCTTGAGCAAAAAATTTAAGAAATATAACCTACGTCATCTGTCTTCCTTCGCCTTCCGCTCTTTCTTCGCCGTTCGTCCTGTTCGCTTGACCTCTTCGATTGATTGCGCTCATACTCTCCCTGCCATCTGCGGTATGCTCCGTCACTCCCGGAATCTGACTCAGTTATGATTCCTTCCTCATCTTCGTCCGACATACGATTTCCATCGGACCTTTGGACATAAAACTTCCGACGTCGTCGTTTCACACGACCAAATTCATCCACTTCGTCACTACATGGTGACGGGGAGCGGTCAAAAGACTGTATGCTACCGCGACTTCGATCGCGGCTTCGGCTTCGGCTTAGACATCGAAGTCGAACTCTGCTACTACGATCCGGAGTCAGTGAAAGACGTCGTTTATTATTCACTTTTGCTCTGTCCGATTGTGAGCTTCTGTAACTATCATCAATATTGCGGCGGCCTTGGCGATGCCTACTATGTTCGCCTTCACTGTTCCAGGACGAGAAAGAGCTAGAGGAAGAATAGCTGGACAGTGAATCCTCTTCAAAATCTTGTGCATTCGTGTCTTGCTGGTTGTTGTTGGGTGGACGTGACAATTGCTCATCATTCTTATCAAGAATTGGTTGTGATCTAGAGTCGGTTTCATGATACTCCTTACTTAATGGCCACTGCGCTCTGAAACAATTCATAAAAACAAGAGCGTGAGTTGCTTTTTGCACCGCCAAATCGTACTTTCCTTAAGACTTTCCAAACCACACGATATTGTATCAAACACTTTGCTTACTTCTGCACATTTTTATCGAGTGAAAAGTCTTTCGTACTCGTATACGGCATCACTCGATCTCTTGGATCCCCACCTACATCCATATTCGGGGATAATGAGGGCGACCTACAGAATGCAGAATGCAAAGATTAGTCATCATTTACGGGATTAGACGTCGCTAAATATAACAAAGGTAACAATCACGAACTCTTTTTTAGCTTCTCCTGAGAGCCTTGCTATAGAATCTTCTTTGTGAAGGTCAAGGCTTGGCAACTTAAATGTTTGTACTGGCTCGATGCTGATATGTTTTGCGGAGGATGCTACTGCAGCATCGGATAATGGTGCATATGTTTTGACTGTGGGAGTCAACTCGAGTTCTTTTGCTCCAGTTAAAATAACGTCGGCCATATCTTTATCGATATCTTTATCGACCAAACGTGAATCGTTCGTGCAGTGAGAATTCACGACAGGTCCTTTGAATTGAGGGACAGTGTGCACAGCGCTTAAAGGCGATTGACGAGTGGATTGCGTCGGCGGAAGGGTGGCTGCAATGGTTATTATTTGGCCATGAGCTCGTTCAATGGCCTTTACATATTAACGAAAGAAAAGTCAATCTGGGATTTCGGCACCCACGTAGTTTCTAGACAAGGAAACGTACAAGCTGGCCAACCTGGTCAGTTGAGTTGAGCACGTTTGTAAGTAGGTCGAAGGCAGAGGGCTGCTGTCTTTTCGCTTGCTGCTGAAGCTCAGCTTGCTTCTCCTTGAGTCTCTTCAGGCGCTCCTTCTTTTGCCTTAGTCGTTCATCCATGCGTTGTTGTCGTGATGGCTGTTTGCCCGAATAATAATTTTTTTTTTCACGGTGCTGTGACTGCCAGTTCATCCTTCAAGCCTCAAAGGCGTGACTGCTGTTCCATCCTTATTTATTTTTTCTCCAGCCACTTTCCCTCATATGATACGAATCATGCCCCTCAAGTCTACGAAAGCGCGCAAAAACAAACGCCAGACGGAGGCAGCTGAGGTCACCGCGCTTGAAGTGAAAGCAAATGATCCTGTATGTATTTTACACGAGCATCCGTCACCATTATATGTCTTTTATTACTGATTCTTTGCTTTGGTCATATCGGTACAGAGCATATACGCGGATTCCATTCTCTTTTCCGAGCTGCCCATATCCGCACGAACACAAGAGGGTTTGAAGCGCGCTAATTTCCTAGAACTCACGGATATCCAGCGTAAAGCAATACCCTTGGCATTGGCAGGCAAGGATGTCCTAGGCGCAGCAAAGACAGGTAGCGGCAAGACTCTGGCTTTTCTTGTGCCGGTAAAATAGCCCTACTAAATAATCAGTTTTTAGTATATTAGAAGGACTCTATATATCCTGAATCTATGGTCGATAACCTCATCTTCAGATACTCGAACTCCTTTACCGCGCGAAATGGAGCCAATTTGATGGCCTCGGCGCTCTGGTCATTTCGCCTACGCGCGAATTAGCTGTTCAGATATTTGAGGTGCTCAAAAAGATTGGGAGACAACATTCCTTGTCTGCTGGGCTTATCATTGGTGGCAAGGATCTTACGATTGAGCAGGAACGTGTCAACCGAATGAATATTCTTGTGTGTACCCCAGGGAGGTTGCTGCAGCATATGGATCAGACGGCGGGTTTCGAATGTGACAATCTTAAATTATTGGGTATGTGCAATCTTCTAAGTAATGAATTAGCCTTCCGAAAATTAGCCTTTTATATAGAGCAAGAGGCTTGAGACAAGTGAAATGTTTGTGCGGGATATTTCTTCTCATAACCAATCGTATTGTTGTTGTTTTTTTTTTTTATATAGTTTTGGATGAGGCAGACAGAATTTTGGATATGGGTTTCGAAAAGACGCTGAATGCTATAATTGACAACCTGCCCAGGCAGAGACAAACACTTCTCTTTTCCGCTACTCAAACCAAATCCGTACGTGACCTCGCGAGGTTGAGCTTGAAGGTCCGTTCAATAACAGGTTTGCAACTTTCAAGACCCCGATGATTTTTCACTGACTCGGTTACTATGCTTCAATAGGAACCGGAATATGTCGCGGTGCACGAAAAATCCGAATTCAGCACACCTCAAAGACTTTCGCAGCATTACCTTGTGTGCGACCTTCCCCAAAAACTTGACATTCTCTTCTCCTTTGTCAAGACTCATCTGACGTCAAAAGCTATCGTATTCTTCACGTCTTGTAAACAAGTTCGCTTTGCCTTTGAAGCTTTTTGCCGTCTGCATCCAGGGGTGCCTCTATTGCACCTGTATGGTAAACAGAAGCAGACTAAGCGCGTCGAAATCTTCTCTAAGTTCATATCGATGAAGTCGGCGTTCTTGTTCGCCACGGACATTGCAGCCCGTGGACTGGATTTTCCAGCTGTCGATTGGGTGCTGCAGCTGGACTGCCCCGAGAATGCCGATACCTATATTCACCGCGTAGGGAGGACGGCGAGATTTGATGCTGCGGGACAGGCATTGCTATTCTTGGTGCCATCAGAGGAGCAAGGCATGTTAGAACAGCTCAAGAAAAAGAGAGTACCAGTAGAAAAGATCAAGGTGCGGCGAAGTAAACAGCAGTCGGTACGGAAACAACTGCAAAGCCTTTGCTTTCAGAATCCGGAGATCAAATATCTAGGACAAAAGGTTTGTAGTTTATTTAGTGGCTGTTTTTGCTCTTTTTTTCCGTTAATTTTTTAAAACTTGCTACTAACGTAAAACCCGCTACTTTGTTATCTTATTCCTCCCAGGCGTTTGTGTCTTACATGCGATCCGTGTACCTGCAAAAGGATAAATCGATTTTCAAGGTACAGGAGCTTCCAGCTGTGGAATACGCCACAGCACTCGGATTGCCTGGTACACCCAAAATTAAATTTGTTATGGTATGTCCGACTCTTCAGCTTCCAGGACCTAATATTGTAATATGTAATTTTACTATTTCGCAAGCGAATCGTGTGTACCGTACTGCTTTTATAATATTGCTTAGTTTGCTATTTAAATTGTGCATATAACAGAAGTCAGAAGCCAAAAATATTATTAGGCAGCACGAAAAATTCGAGGAATCAGACTCTTCTGAAGAAGAGGAAAGCGAAGAAGAGATACAAAGAATATTAGAAGAAAAGGAGATATTGAAAATCAACCCTTCAGACGTAGAGCAGAGCGAGCTGGAAGAGAACGAAGAGAGCAAATTTAAACCAAACAAAAAGGAACTAATTACATTCCATATTGGCGAAGAGAGTGAGAACACGAAGGTATGTACATGTATTTGAATTTATATAGCATTAGCCTCTCTTATATCTTGCACTCAAACATTATTTTACGATCCTGCCAGTTTACAAAGCCAAAAAACAGGGTGGAACGCATGTTTAGCCGTCAAAATCAGGACATCCTATCAGAACACTACGGAAAACTTGTTGACCACGAGGGTGATAAATTTGGGACGTCTGATGATGACGATGATTTTATGACGCTCAAGAGGATGAATCATGAACTGGAAAGTAGGGAGGATGAGGTACCCATACAGGTTATTTCTCTCAAGAATTGGTAGCGCTCATTATACATGAAGATTTACGAAACGTGCTTTGGATGGTTCAATTACTTCTAGGAAATTTTACCGATGTCGAAGCGCCAACTGAACAAGACTAAGAAAGAGCGGACCAAGGGTTTACCAAAGGGCAAGCGAGTAGTTTTCGACGAGGAAGGAAAGGTGCGCCCTTTTGTGACTTACTCCCTTTTCTCAAGAAAACCCATTTCGAAATTTTATGATTCCAGAGATAAAAGCATTTTCCTTTTTGATGCTACTCTGTCCTCAAATCTAACAGTACACATGCATTCAATGTATGCGTAGCCACATCAAATCTACGAGATGCAGAACGAAAATGAATTCCTCAAAGCCGGTGATGTTAAGACACAAATTCGTAAATTCATGCAAGATGAAGTCAAAATTATGCAAGAAGCAGATGCTGCAGACAAAGAGGTTGCAAAGGGCAAAAGACGGCAGAAAAAGGTCGAAAAGAAGGCAAAAGCAAGAGAGATGGTCTGTGTTCATGGCTAGCTTCTATCTCATTCCTTTCCTTGTCCAACTAACTGATGAAATGTTGCAAATTACTATTATAATTCACCTATTCTTTAGGAGGACGGTGGACAGTCGAAAACCATCATCACCATCGGCAATGACGTTTATGAAGCTTTCTCAGAGGATGACAAGGATATAGCAATGCAGTATTCAGATAGTGGACCCGAAGAAGAAATCGTCCCCATTACGAAGGTAAAGCGATGGTTTCAGAACGAAGACAACTCGACTTCAAAGAAAAAGAGAGTGATTGGAATTGAGCAGCCTCAAACGCTCGAGGATCAAGAGGCATTGGCTTTAAGACTGTTGGGTAGCTCGCTATAATGATGGTGGAAACCTGTCAGCTGAAATGATTATATAGAACGAATAAGAGTTTAAAATGCTAGTGATAAAATTGTTCATGCTATATCTTAGTCGATAATGATGGATCATTTGTCTAGCTATCCAAGTTCAAAGGATTCTGAGAATGCAAAGTGAAGAATCCGAATCAGTGGTAAAGGCCCTAAACTTTTTTAGAAAAAAAAAAAAAAAAAAAAAAGTGGGGAGAGAGGCAACGAAAATCATACAGCCCGAAATTCATTGAAATAAACAAAATTGGTTGCTTCTAATCTCTCTAATCGTTTAAAGTTCTTTGTGTGCTCCTCTGCAACCATTTCCGGTAGAAATAGGGTTTTTCTGCCACCTTCGCTGCAATTTCGTTGACAATCCATTTTACATCATCAAAACTCTTCTCTTTGAGGGCTAGATGAGTGAGTCCGCGCACGGTATCCCTCCAGATGTGAAGACCTTGGACTTGTTCCGCATATGTGGAAAGCACGGCACGCAATATCATAAGGTTTTGCGTACGAAGAAGCGAGGCGAGATAGAGATTAATGATCTTGGTGTCTGTTGGCGTGTATGGAGCGGAGGGAAAGGGTATAATGGGGCCATTCTCAGTTGCGGGGATCGGAACCTTGGTGGTTCGTTCGAATCGCAACATGGTAAATGTATTGAACGCCCTCTGCACCTCGGCATGGTCAATACCATTGCAAACCAAGTAAGACATCACTTCAGTCCAAAGCTCGTTATCGAACTTGACGCCACGATCCCTTGCTTCCTCTAGTAGAGAGAGACCCTCGTTTTCAAGCCCGCGGATGGAAAAGCACGCGCGGACCATAGGTGTATAAAGCTGGGGGTTATTGGTACACGCTTTGCTATGTAATTGGCTGCTCCTGCAAACAATGTCCTTTTTAATTGCCCCTATAATCTCACGTGCGGAAACGAGATCCTGGGATGCAATGCAGCAGTCAAGCAGAGACTCGTAAATACCCCATGATGCCTCTATCGGTGGGGTCTCGCGAGACATCTGAAGTCGCACCACCGTCAAAGCGTATCGTGCCTGATCTGCATCCAAGGAACATAATGCGAGGACGCGCTGGTATAATCCGGCATCTCGATGCACGCCTTCGATTTGAAGATCACGCCAGCGACGCCACAATGCGCGGTACTGACCACTAACACCAAGACAAGTGAGCAATGTCTTCAAAGTAATACGATCGTGCGGAATTTTGGAGGCCAACATGATTCGCTCGATCTCAAAGACGCGTGGATCGACAAATAGCGCAACCGGGGCCCCAGCCGGTGCGGGTACGCGATATTTAGAGAATTGTTGGTTTGGCGTCGAAAGTTTTCGACTCAGATAAAAGTTATCGAAGTTGTACTGTTCCGTGTGCGGCAAGCAGGCCTCGAATAGGGCCTGAAAGATTGCCTGGTGTTTTGTATCGATGCCAGCGTTCTCCATTCGCTGCAACACTTGTAATGCTTTGTCCAGCCGCATGTTCCGTCGTAGATCCAGCCGTACGTTCAGTTGTAGAGAATCATATTCGCGTGTCCGAGCGTATCCGCGTATCAAATTAAAAAAAGAACCAAAATCTGGCTGCAGGCCGCGAGCTTCCATTGACTTAACGACATCCTCGGCAGACAACATTGGAAATTGTTTACAATCAATACGATTGGCTAGAATATGGTATTCCACCATACGATTGTACGTTGCAATATCGATCAACGCAGCATCTGAGAGAGAGATTTTCGTCATCAATTCCCGCCATGAATCGTGGAGAGGTTGTAACTTATTTGCAAAGCCTGAAGACTGCCGGTTCAGCCCTGTTGTACCGAACCTCAAAGCGAATGTAGTCAAATATTTTTCGAGTGAAAGCTTATGAGCGAGGACTAAGACTGACAAAAAAGGGTATTTGTCATCAGTTGAAGTAGCCGATATATTTGCCAACACCGTGCTGTCATTCATAACCTCCTTAACAGCCAGCAGATTTCCGTGGTAAGCATAATTTCGCGCAAGTTTATATCGCAATCGCGTCGAAGGAACGTATCCATTTCTAATATATTTTTGTAAGATCTCATCGGCTTTTTTCTGCAAACCAGCATGTGCGTAGGCAATCACAATTGTTTCGTTCAGTTTCAATGAAGAAGGGCCAGCGGACTGCGACATAATGCGCATATATTCTTCGAGTTTCTCGACTCTCTTCAAAATGCCATTGGTCTTTGGCATAGTTGGGGCAAGAATTAAGGTATAGGTGAGTACCAATCAAGAAAAGGAATCAACTCTCAAAGATAAGTTATAGAACGGTAAGATACCTTGAGCAGAAGGCACAACGTTTCTTCGTTTTCAGGTGCAAATGCATCGAACCGCCGTTCTATCCCTTTCGCAAGTAAAGGTAGCGCATTTTTGTGAACTGACGACCCCAACCTCAAAGCGATCTTCAATATTCGGTTCCACATTTCGATATCGGACAACACATCTGCCGGCAACGGTGTCTGCGAGTCATCGTAAAACCATTTAGAGATTTTGGCGACATCGTCCTTGTTGTATGTATCTACTTCAGCAACTTCGAGCAACAGTGAGTAGGTCTCTCGTGTTGGTGCCACCTTAACATGATTCCTTGAGTCTACTTTAAGATGCTCCACTGCCTCAATAGCTTTGCTTAGGCTGCAGTCGGCAACACAGTTTTTAAGGGAAGCATGACAAAACGAAAGACTGTCAGAGAAGACAGACGACAAACTGCTGCCGTCCTTAAAAGTTGCGTTTAGCTCCGAATGTTTCAAATTTGGCGAAGACTCTTGTTGTGATTTTTGGATCGAAGCGGGCAACGGCAGGGTATGAACACCTACAGAGCAATTGGAAGAGAACCTGGCATCATCTTTAGTATGTGTTTCTCGTTATAATAGATCCAAGTTCACTGAAAAAAAAAGAAGAAGAAGGGTCAACGACGCACTTTGAAATAGCACCCCGGTTTGCGACTGTAGACGAAATATAGCAAAGATGCGGTGGCGAGTACTTAAGGAGCGGACGGGGGCTGAGAGTAGCATTGTAGCAGACAAGACGCATCAGAAGATTCCTTTCGTTAACAGTCACAGAATTTATTGCATGTAAATTACAACGACAGTGTCCAATTGCCCCGTCCTTTACAATCCCAACGGTTTTGTCGCCGTTGTGCAGGCTGTCGAGATCAATGACCTTTTTTGACAAGCATTGACCTGTCGACGAACGTTTCGAGACTTTGACAACAGTGGATATCTATATGATGCGAGTTTAAATAGTAGCTAATAAAACCACAAGGTGTAATGAATGAGTGATTGGTAAAGCTAATATTCACTTTTCTTAAATGTCAAACGTTGCTTGTTCGGTTGCATTCGTGCCACAGCATTCAGAATATACTGGGTCCCATCGCCTGTGCTCCACCATAATGACTACATTGTGCTGCTTGGCTTCAGCCAATCATATACTTGCCTTGCAATGTGGGGAGACAAGAGATGCCGCCTTTAAGCAAATGGCATTGCCCATCCTAGTCCCGACCATAAGTATGTTGAGCTTATTGATGTCAGCCATGTTTGCGGCCTTGTATATGAGAAGTGTTCAATGTGCGCAATTTGCCAGGCACTTCAATAGGTAGGTGTCTTCATAATACCTATGAGATATAAGGTCTGCTACAAAAAGTTTAGTGCTGCTGGAACAGGTATAATGACTCCTTTTGGCAAACTACCTACGGTCAGAAATAGAATAATTGCTATATGTAACAATCTCTACATTAGTTGGGCTTTAAGTCTGAAGCCCTTTTTGTATTGTTCCTTGTGGAATTCATGCTTGTCTTAAACCCCACTGACATTCAGTAACCCAGATAGATGATATCGTATCATTCACAATCTTGATATCTAACAGAATTTGCTATGCAGCAGAAACATGATAAATTCTATTATGGATATAATTGTCCTTCCATTGCCTTTTGCTGTCTTGATGTTTTTGATCTTTATTGGTAAAATAGCAGGACACCAATCAAATTAAACACATCGACTCCCTTTCTTACACTATTATTGTAAGGAGAATGTAAGGTATTCTCTAATTTGGCTGGTTTTCCATCCCTCTTTTCCACTTCTTTATGCGGCGACCTTCTGAGCCAGTGTGATTTTATCACCTGTGATTTAGAAAATATCACGTAACATTATAGTTAAAACAATATATCAAATTATATATCTATCACACTATCCGTTGAAGCATTTTAGAAATTTGCGACTTACCCAAGCTCAAAGCAATACCTTGTGTTTTGCTGCGAATGCGAATGTGACCAGTAATTGGGCCATCACCACGTTCAATGCTAAGATTAGCCAACGCATCTTCACCTAATATACAGACAAGTTTTAGTAGATGTATTGATGGAAGAACAATGACTGCCGCATTTATTGTCATATTGGCCTTCAAAGACTCGCTTATTGCAAAATAAAGAAAAAGAAAGTGAATGCTGATATAACAAGTAGGATAGAGGACAAACCACGTACCAAAGATACTCCGAGCATACATATTAGCCGATAGGAATCCACAGTCGCCCGAAAGTTGATTTTCTGGTGTTAAACAACTCATATTGGTAGACTTCATGATGTGATTTAAATATTTTCGAAGATCACTGGAAGGGAGTGAACGGGGCCAATGCAAAATGCAAAATGACGTTAAGCTAAGTTTGACTCTAAAAAACCCAGTTTAAACCGATTTCGTGTTGCAATACCTACGTGATATTTGTGTTGACATTCACTTTGTTCTCCCACTCGAATTCTGTCCACATGCTACGGAACTAAAACGATCCAACAGTTTTTTTTTTTCGAAATGAGTTCTCCTTTTGAAAGTACCATAAAGCGAACAGCCATATAACCACACAAAAATCATCTGATGTACAAAGTTCACCTGTGTTTCATTACAGTACGCAGGGTTAATGTAGTCCATAATATCAATATGTATATCATTCAGCACTACGCAATTGCTTTCGGACGTGCCAGGACCATCGTACACAATGTTGCCAAATATAACTCCAGTCTCCGTTGATGAGACCTAGACGATTATGCATACGGTAAGAAGAAGATAAGTCACCAGGTAAGCACTCTCTTCTCTTCATAGAGAGATGTAATTTTAATACCTTGATGTTGGCTTTGATGCTGTGAAAAGAGTGTGGTGCAAGGTTATGGGTTGCGGGCCGTTCTACTAGTTTAAGATCACCTAGAGTTGCAAACTCAATCGCGAGATTTTGTAGTGTTTCGTTTGTTTGATTAACAATAAGGACATCTGCGGCCAATTAACACATAAACAAAAGTGTGAATGATGAGAGAGACCAAAGCAGAAAAAAAAAGGTTTAACTGTGTGAGAGCAAGGTTCTGCTAGCAATCTGAAGGATGATATTGCGATACAGACCTAGCAGAATATCATATTGATGTACGTTGCAATAGGCCTCAGCATACACAGGATCCGAAAAGCCGGTAAGTTGGACAACACGGTTAAGTTTAGACATCAAATCATCATTGGGGTCAGTAACACCCATGGCATGGGTAAGATCAAGTTCATACTGTTTGTCGAATAGGAAGTCAAATAAGGGAATCAGTCATATTATTCACAAATCTAAAGGGAAGATGTCAGTATGCCATCGCACCTCATCCATATCGTCACCGGCATTTTTTTTAGAAAATTGTCGGAAAGAGATCACATCATCTGCTTGTAAGACCACAGCAGCTCTATCTTTCGCCTTCTTCTCCGCCAAACGTTTCTTTGGATTTAAGGAATATATATATATTATGAGAATTCAATCTTTACTCATCCGCGCATGCCACTCTGCTCGACCCAAATGAATCGGAATGTCATAATGAATCCAAACTCAGCAAAATTAAGGAACTAACCTCGTCAGCTTGGACTTGCTTCGCAAAGGCAGCCTTGGTATCATGCAAAAACACGACTTTCGCAATGTCATCACTAGGCGTAGTCTCAAGCACGTGCAAGCAAGACATGATACGTTCGTAAGAATCCTCGTCAATGGGTGTGGAGGCAAATTGCGATTGCCCCGCGCGAATGATACTGGCCATTATAAGCATGGCCTAAATGTTTGAGGAGTAATAGTAAAGAATGTGTTTGGATATAGCACAATATACCATCATTATTATCGTACGGTGTCACATTTCAGAAAACAATTGCAAAGGGAGATGTGTACCTCGGCCCTGCGAGAATTCACGCTCTTCACGTCATTGATAAGCTCAGCATATCGCATGGTTAGCTTCGTTAAAGTGGTAGCCAGAACGGATCCAAGGAAAAAGTCTCCGTTCAAAATCAATGCTATAAAGACGTGGGAGTCAAAGAAATCAATGCCAATAAATCATTCTAGGAAGTGATCCAATGAGAATAAGGTAATGTCGCTTACATCTTAGTGGAGGTTTAACAGCAGCCTTCACAGCGTCAAGTTTGGAGGCTGCATTGGCATTCGAGGTAAACGCGCTCTCCGTGGCATAAGTGCCGTCCGCCAGGATACGCCTAGGAGCTGTAGAGATTGACGGAACTGGGCGAGATTCTGTAGATTCCTCTTGGTCAGCTTGTGCCTCCTCAAGCAGACGTTGTTCGGACGCCAAAATTGGCACTTCTCCCAAACCCAAGCGAATCTGTTTCCATGCTTCATCAATATCCTTTTCTTCCAGACAATATTCTCCCACAATCCATAAAGCACCACGGAAAACTTTGCCAGACTTCATGTCCATAAACGTTTCAAGTAACTTCTCGGTAATTGACGAACGGAGGGCTGGAAATTTCTCTACGACCTCGCGCACAAAAGCAACCACGTCAACAGCCGAAGGATTATTCGAGTCTCCCAAAAATTCCATTAGCACATGCACCACATTAGCAGCAACCTCAGAGAATTTAATAGCACAGGAGTGAATCGACTGGATCAGGAGCTGTCGGTATTCTGTGTTCTGCAGAAAGATCCGTATGTATAAATAAGTAAAATATATGAGAGAGGAGAGTCATTCTCGAAACACCAGCAAACAAAACGGTAAGTCGTAGTAGAGAAGGGAAGCAAAATAAGACTACAATAATAATATCCGTTACAGTAATTTACCTTTTCGTATTCTTGATCGTGTGTTTTGGAAAGTTCTTTCTTGAGAAACAGAACAACCTCCTGAACGTTTCTCGTCGACACCATCTCCAGAATGATACGGAGTGCCTTACGACGTACTTCAATATCCGGGCTGATATCAATTAAGCCCCCGTTCATATCAATAGAATACACAAATTATGAGTTCCTCCAACAGAAAACTTTACTCCTATTGCTAACGCTCCCAGTTGCTCTCAAAATGCATTGGATACAAAACAGTCGTTCATTATAAATATATTGATTTTACATAGATGATCAAAGCCTCACCTGGAGAGTACCCTTAATATGTCCATGACGAGGTCATCTAGTACACGCTCATGTTTGGCACGCAGTTCGTCTAAGCGGTCCAACACAATCAGTTTGATGTTGTTATCGGACTCTTTAATGATGAGCTCAATATAGCAAGAAGCAGCAGCTAATTTACAAATTAGAATAGAATGCACGTTACCACAGCAAAATTAATGTCTCACAAAATGCTCAAACAAGATTTTATCACAGGGGCCTTCATTAATAATTTTCCACTTTCCTTTTCCACATCCAAAATACAAATACAATGATATTTTACCTGTCACAGCAGCTGGATTGCTTGTCAGTGCCATCAAGGTTGTGGCGGCCTCATATTTGACAGAGTGTGAGGGGGCATTCAACAATTCGAAAATGCATCGGATATATGGCGCCTGAAAGTATTCACAATGAATGATTGATATATTCACAAAGCTTCCTTCCATATTTCGTTATGTGACATTTTCCAACCTATTAATCTTCAACAGGCGGTCGTCTTGAATTACCTTGTTGGCCGCATTAGTGCGACAATCTTTGCGGATCAGCTGGATCACGGCAAGCTGGAGTAACTCGTCGAAACTGGGAACTTGGCTGAAAACCTGGTTCAGATACTCCACGGCGCGGGCCTGGTTCGTGTTGTAAAGCATCACGAATGCATTACGTTTGCATGTCATGTCCGCTTCCTATCAATATAATCCATACAAATAAACGAACAAAAAAAAAAATAAGACATGTTAGATTTTCGTCTTTTAGACCTAAAAACAACGTCCTATGTACAATAATGAAACCAATGCTAAGAACTTTCTTCAAAAAAAAATGTGCGGAACAGAGAAATCGAATGTAAAACTAAATATCAAGCGTGACTCGGACTTACGGCAGCAAGAAAATTCTGTATCAGTTCTGGGGCGTCCGGGATGAGATATTCAAAATGCTTGTAGATTGAGTAGATGGCAAATACAGCGTTCTTTCGAACATATGAATGCCTATGTTCCAAACAGGCCCGGCAAGTAGGCAGAAGAGGCTCCAGTAACTCAGGCTCTCGCAACTTGCAAAGGAAACGCAGCGTAGCACCACGAATGTATTCATTGGGATGCTGGAGGTCGTTGCGGATCGCATTGCTAAAATTAATCCAAAAGATACAAAGGCTGAAATCAGTGATAACTCATAGAGCACTGAGCTGGGTAGCATATTCGAGAACCAATATTCGACTGGACTTTGATTTGATGACTTTTGATTTGATCGAACGTATTATCTCCATAATGTTTCCTGCTTCACCTTTGGCTCTGTCCACTCGTCACGCGTCTTGTGTTGTTGCCACTCTTGTAATATTAAGACTTAGGAATTTTTTTCCGCTTTTCTATTTCTAACTTGCGGATTCATTCATTTACTTCTTAAATTTCCGGCGCAATAAAGTCGCTTTAGGGTTTGGCTACTAACCAGACCAGAATCATTTCTTGCTTAGGTTTGCCGTCTGGGTTCGTCTTGGGGCAGATTTCCCAGTAAAAGTGCAGCAGTTTCTTGAGTTGTTTGTTCTTCGAAGGCATGACAAATCGAATAACGTGCATGAGCAACTGATTCATCGGATCACCGTTCAGCATAATGATCAACAGCTTCTTCATTGCTTCGATTTTCGCCTCGTCGGAACCTTTTTCGAAAGAGGTCTTTAGCTCCTGCAGTGACAGCTGGTCAGTTTTGTCATCCTGATGAATGATTGTGTAGCAAAGATCCTGCGCCATGATTTGTTTGCTGGTTTTACAAAGGATAGATAGACGCGAGGTAGAAGCTGATGCAGTGCCAATGACGGGTGGATGCCTCATTGGCTGAAAGGAACCTTAATGACGTCATAAGTTTCAAAATTTCGATAGCGCCTCTTCGCTGTCTATAAAACCCTCTTTGCTGCCTATAAACCCTCCTGGCTGCCTTGCTGCTTATAAAACTCTCTTTGCTGCCTATAAACCCTCCCAGCTGCCTCATGGCCTTGCCTTATGGTAGCTGGGCAGCCAAGAGAGATTCACAAGCAGATGAGAGAGAGGCTAACTAGGACAGGAATTTATGGGCAACTGGGAGAAATTTACGAGCGCTTGCAAGGCTTTTAGGTAACCGGGAGGGCTTGCAAGGCTTCTGGGCAACCGGGAGGGATTTATGGGCAACTGGAAGAGAGGGAGGGATTTATAGGCAACCGGGAGGATTTATGGGCAACTGGGGCTTGCAAGGCTTATGGGCAACCGGGAGGAATTTATAGAGGGATTTATGGGCAACTGGGAGGGAGGGATTTACGGGCAACCAGGAGGGAGGGAGGAATTTATGGGCAACCGGGATGGAGGGATTTATGGGCAACCGGAAGGGCTTGCAAGACTTATGGGCAGCCGGGAGAGGAATTTATAGGGAGGGAGGGATTTATGGGCAACCGGGAGGAAGGGATTTATGGGTGACTGGGAGGGAGGGATTTATGGGGAGGAATTTATGGGCAACAGGGAGAGGGAGGAATTTATAGACAACTGGGAGGGAGGGATTTATGGAGGGATTTATGGGCAACCAGAGTCTTAGCAATGTCATCCTCACTGCTATAATACTTAGCTGATAACTGAGTTCTTTGACTAGTTATTGTAGTTGTTATATGATTTCTCCTTATAGTATTTTTTCTGCTTGTAAATATATAAAATAGTCTTTTTTTTACAAAATGAGTAACTTATAGATCTATTTATACTGACCAGCAAAACTGTTCACATATTATATATTTTAAGCTTTGAGTGATGATAATTTTTTGATTTATTAATCAAATGTACTTGGTAAATAATTTATTTTATAGCTTATCTAATATAGTACTTATGCAAAAAAATTTATTAATATTGATTATCAATTGGTTGAGAAATACATATTTGAAAATAAAGTTATTATAGAGATAATTTTGCTGGCAATTTCTGAAATTCATAAAGTAATTTCTGAAATTTATAAACTTTATTCTATAAACTCATAATTGACTGTAAAGGTATAAAAATCTATCTTTTATTATATGATTATTATTTTTTTTTTTTTCTTCAATTTTTTCTACAATTAAAATCATATATTATAATAGAACATTTGGTAATAATACTAATTTTGATCACAGTCATATGACCTTTAGTGTTATTAAGACCTTTAGTGTTATTATAACCTTTAGTGTTATTAAGACCTTTAGTGTTATTAAGATCTATTATTACATTATAACCTAAAATAGTATTTTGATCTGATATATTATTTTACTATCTAATTATATTATAACCTGATATAGTATTTTATTTTATCTTAGCCAATTAATTCATACTAGAAGTTTCAGACAGCCACCCATATAGTACTCTCTTCAATTTATATAAATATCTCTCTTATAATTATTAATAAAATTTGGACTACAATAAGCTAAGGAAGCTTATAATAGACAACTTAAGGGATACTAAAGTCTTACTCAAAGAGTAAATAATTAGAATAGTTTCAAGATTTTAATAGATATACATTTTATTTAATTGATTATACTTTATTCTTGCTAATTAACACTTATAGATATATACTCTTCTTAAAACACTACCATATAAACTACTTGTTGAAATTTGATCTTCGAATATATGTTTGGGGGTAAGGAGTACACTAGCTTATAAAGCCAATATGTGTATATTTATTAATGCTAATATATGATTGGTTGATACAAACAAAGATCATCTAAGCTATAATTGAGTGACGTACAATCGATCGTTGATGAGAGAGAGAGAGATATAATAAGCTAATAATTTCAACACTTCCTCTACTTGACATATCTTGATAAAAAAAATAAAAATAAAAATATTTAACTGTACATCACAAATGGCATCTATAAAGTACATTTACTGCAAATAACTATATGTAAAATACTACTTAAGTGATAAGAATGACATGATGAAGAAAATAAAAGTTTTTGAAAAAAAAGTTAGTTATGTAAGCCCATTTTTGTGATCAACATTTCAAGTCTGGGTCACGCAAGTGGCTTGGTTAATGCATCAGTGATCATTTTATCTGTCATTATATAAACAATATCTATTACCTTTGATTCAACTTTCTTTTGAATAAAGTGGTGCTGAATGTCAATATGCTTTGATCGAGCATGATTAATTGGGTTTTTGGCAAGAGCAATTGCTAATTGGTTATCTTCAAATAAGGTTGTCATACAATTCTATAAATATCCTAGCTCATCCAATAGGGTGTATAGCCAAATGGCTTCTCTCGTCGCATGTGCTAATGCTATATATTCTGCTTCAGTTGTTGATAGGGCAACAGTTGGTTAGCACTTGCTTGACCAGCTAATGGCTCCCCCTGATAGGTTGAAAATATACCCTATAGTTGATCATCATGTATTAATGTCTCCTTCCCAGTTGGCATCACTGAAACTGATCAGTCTTAGATCCTGATCACATCCAAGGTACAGCTTATAATTGGCTGTTCCTTTAATATATCTTAATAATCGTTTGAGGGCATAGTGATGTTCTTGTATTGGATTGGCCAAAAATTGACTGATGATGCTAACAGCAGCAGCTAGATCAGGTCTTATCCTGATCATCAGGTACATTATACTACCGATCATTTGTCTAAATAGATTTTGGTCTGTGGATTTTCCCCCTTCAGCTTTAAGTTAGATAGATGGATCAAGGGGTGTACTAATTGGCTTGGCATCTGTCATGTTAAACCTTATAATGATTTGATTAGCAAAGTGACTTTGATCAATTGTGATTGTATATGTTTTTCGATCATACATAACTTGAATACTCAGAAAATGTTTAATTTCACTACAGTCCATCATATCAAATACGTTGCTAAGCTCCATCTTGAATTTGTTCATTATTTCCATCAAATCAGCCAGAATTAGTAGATTATTGACATATATGGCAATAATTATCAGCGATTGATCATCTTATCTTCTTCTTAGATAAATGCTATGATCAGATTGTAGTCTTATAAAATTTGATTGGCTGAGGTAGTTGTCAATCTTCTGATTCCACATATAAGGTAATTGTTTTAATCTATATAATGATCGATTGAGCTTATACACAGCTCTCAGTGATAGCTCCGATTGGTCAATTCCTTCAAGTACTATCATATAGATCTCCTCATCAAGATCGCTATTCAGGAACACAGTTTTTACATCCATTTGGTGAATTTCTAAGTTTAGGACTGCACCGATCGATAAAAGTACCCTGATCAATGTGAATTTCGCCATGGAAGCAAATGATTCATCATAATCAATTCCTTGCTATTGTGAATATCCCTTGGCAACTAATCTCACCTTGTACCTGGCAACTGATCCATCAGTATTGAGCTTCTTTTTAAATACCCATCTATATTCAATTGACTTGCGTCCCACAGGCACCTCAGGTACAATTGTCTACATGTCATTATTCTTAAGTAACTTAAGCTCTTGATTGATCACTTCTTGCTAAAGCTTTGCATCAGGCAGAGAAATTGCTTCCTTGTAGGTCATTGGGTCATTGGTCGATTCAATTAAATTAGCTTCTG